>CM032668.1:3714540-3754167 GCA_019095985.1 Streblospio benedicti
GATCATGGGGTGATAAGATTATATACTGCATGTTTATGTGTTATATGCATGTATATTGTTATAAGGCAATTACGAGCATGATAACTAATGACAATAAATGCAAAAGAATCATTAATGTATGTAAAGCATTACAAATTGTTTCATACCAGCAACACATTTATGGAAACTTAGTATTTATATGCATATTAATTGTTGTTAAGGTCTTTTTTTAATCACGAGTGATGTAGCAAAATGTCAAGTATTTATAAACACAGTCCATTTATTCTATATGACGCACCACGCCGAAACCCAGCTGCATGGTTCGGTTAACAGCCCGGGGTGCATTGAAATGTGCACTCTGGCATGCTGGGATAGCTCGGTGTTCCCAGATATCTGTGAATAATATAGGACATAACAACATCAAACATTATTTCTATATGTGTAGCCCATTGATAAATGCGATATACAGTAGAATATCCAATTAAGACCACCTCTCCATTGAGAACACCTCTGTAGAAAGACCACTTTTCAAGGTGCCAAACTTTCATAAAGGTACAAAAATGAACCTCTGTATAGAGACCATCTCTCCATCGAGCCCACTTAACACTGGTCCCAAAGATGGTCCTAATAGAAATCGTTCTACTGTAATCATACTTTGACATTCAAATGCAAGTTTACGTCCATTTTGCTTGTTTCAGTACAATGCCGACAAAGCGGACACTGACAACGTATTATCATTACGACGTGCCGGGGTTTTTGTCTTGGGGAAAAAAATTATTTAACTTAAAACTCTAATTTCATATTCTAATTACAGTCTGGAGGATCACGATAACCCCAGGCACTGAGTGGGCATCAATATGGTCTGTTTACATTTGGTGCGGCATGAATCTAAAACCGCTCTAAATCTCGTATGGGTCTTTAACAGACAGCCAAATAAAGTGGCAATCCTGTTTTCTTGTTTCCAAGACAATTTAACTGCCAGCCGTTACAGCTAACCCCTGCTACTTCAAATCAGGTTAAAGATTGTCACTAGAATTCATAATAAACAAAGCAAATATTGCATACTTTAGTGGCAGTGTCATGGTTGGGCAAAAACCCAGGTTTTTCTAGAAAAACCCAACCCACCTGGGTTTTGCAGAAAACCAAGGTTTTTGAGGGCTTATCTGTTTTTTGTGGGCTTTTCTGTGTTCTTTGAGGGCTTTTCTGGGGTTTTGTAGGTTTTTCTATAAAATGATCAATATATGCTCTTATACATTCCATTTCCCTAAAAGTAAAAACATCATCATTTATTACAATTTTTTATAACTTATATTTAGTGTATTTCATCAATTTTGAAATGCAACTCAATGTAGATTAAAAAACTAATAGATTTATATTTGGTAGCAAATTGTATGTTAAGAAAACTTTGCTGTGTTACACAATATCCATTATAAAGTTGAAAATCCTATATCAGAAGGCTTAGCTGTTTACTTGATATCTATATTTCATAATCTGCATGTGTTTGCCTATGTTCCAATCTAGAATATACACTTGTATTGTGTCAAGTCATTAAGATTTGTCTTGTTTCTAGATGATACAGACTTGCACTTTTTACCATTTGTGTTTTTTAACTGACTTGTGTAAATAACAACTTCCTAATAATCACTTCCTAATAATTTTACAAATAGACAATACAAATTAGTCAGAAAAAGTCAGAAATACCCAACCACTTCACAATGCACACAACAATTAAAATCATGCTCTGTAAACAGAACTTAAGATAGCCACTAATGATTGTCCTAACAGTCAATAGGCTAGTCTGTTATCTAAATAGAATGAACTGGCAGGCATTGTCTGTTCATTGTTCTGAAGTGACAAGTGGTCAACAGGTTAGTAGTTCTTTTTTACATGCAAGTTAGAACAATGGCAGGTTTTTAATAAGTTGTTCGATTTCATATTGCACAAACAATATGAAACCATGTAAGGAAAAGCTCTTTTTTAAAACCATTAATATTGATGACTTTTATAGCAAATACTTTTTAGATATGGTTGTGTTCACTAAACTACAAAAGCACTATTTAAAGAATATTTATGTTATAGAAAATCCCACAAAAACCCACTTTGCAAAAACCCACAACAAAAACCGAACCCACAAAAATCCGGGTATTTCTGGGTGGGTTTTTGCATGACAAACCCTGGGAAGTGTTGGTATTAGTACTTTTTTTAATATGTAAACGAAGAAACTTTTAAAGGAAAAACACAACTGCATAATTAACAGACAGTTATTTATTATATCATCTTTTTACTACATATACAAATTGTTAATATATATGTCATTAGTAAGAAACAAATTATATAAGCAATAAAATGAACAATATCGATACAATCAAATGTCACGCTCAAAGTAGAAAATCACACATTGATTAGTGAAAATCTTTCAACCACATCTTATTCATACCAGAACCCCAGTTAAATTGTCTGTTTAAGTGTAATTGAATGTTATTTTACACAAGATTGAAAATCACTTTGATGTATAAATGATGAGAACACATTTCACCATCGTCATATCCTGGGCAGGTTGTATCCTGGGATACAACCATATCTAATTCTGTGGAAGTTATGATCAGAATCGAACCAATCAGAAGGCCCACTGCCAAAATGTTCAGTGGGGAATTCCTAAAACGGCAAACTTACGATCTGGCTATATAAGTAAGATGAAACAAAGTATTCATTTTGCATTTGATAAGTCTAACCCAAAATTAATTTTCCACATGTGTATAAAAGCTATAACTGGGCCCACGGGTTGGTATGAACAATGACTTGTAAAGGCAGTGTGAGTGATCAAGCCATGGAAACCGACGGCGACATTTCACTGGCAGTTCACAATTTGCCTCACATAATAAAAAAACAAAACACGACTACAGGCAGCCAATGCTGCATTCTGACAGTTTACACCATTGTGATGTAGCATGGATCATTATAAAGTGGCTCCGGTGATTAATACATCATTTTCAACAGTCAACTCAGCCATGATATTTATTGTTTAGTTCTCACGTGATAGCTGAGATGGTGAATGCTTTTTCACACACTACACTGCCTGATATGTATTCTTCTCATGTGTCCAGTCAAGTGACTATTTTGATTAAAACACTTGCCACATTCATTGCATTTATAAGGTTTCTCCCCTGTGTGGATTCTCATGTGATTAGTTAAGTGGCTACTGTGACTAAAACACTTACCACAAACACTACATTTATAAGGTTTCTCGCCTGTATGCGTTCTAATGTGGGCAGTCAAGTTGATACGTTGAACAAAACCCTTGCCACATAAATTGCATCCATAAGGTTTCTCCCCAGAGTGGGTTTTCAGGTGCTCGCTTAAGTGACACTCTTTAATAAAACACTTGCCACATAAACTGCATTTGTGAGGCTTCTCCTCAGTGCCGGGTTTGATGTGCTTGACCCCAATGTGGATTCTTGTCATGTGGCCAGTCAGGTGACTATTTTGATAAAAACCCTTGCCACATAAATTGCATTCATAAGGCTTCTCCCCTGTGTGGGTTTTCATGTGCTCGCTTAAGTGACACTCTTTAATAAAACACTTGCCACATAAACTGCATTTGTGAGTTTTCTTCTCAGTGTCGGGTTTGATGTGCTTGACCCCAATGTGGATTCTTGTCATGTGGCCAGTCAGGTGACTACTTTGATTAAAACACTTGCCACATTCGCTGCATTCATAAGGTTTCTCCCCTGTGTGGATTCTCATGTGATTAGACAAGTGGCTACTGTGACTTAAACACTTGCCACATACACTACATTCATACGGTTTCTCACCAGTATGGGTTCTAATGTGGGCAGTCAAGTTGTTAATGACACTAAAACGCTTGCCACATAAATTGCATTTATGTGGTTTTACCCCAGTGTCAGTTTTTGTGTCCACGCCTGAAGTATGAATTCTTGTCATGTGCCCAGTCAAGTGACTATTTTGACTAAAACTCTTCCCACATTCACTGCACTTAAATGGTTTCTCCCCAGTATGGATTCTCATGTGGCTAGTCAAGTAGCCACTGTGATTAAAACACTTGCCACACACATTACATTTATAAGGTTTCTCTCCAGTATGGATTCTCATATGCGCAGTCAAGTTGTTACTTTGAATAAAACACTTGCCACATAAATCACATTTGTAAGATTTCTCCCCAGTGTGAGTTTTCAAGTGCATGCTCAAGTGGCAACTTTCAATAAAACACTTGCCACATTCACTACACTCGTAACTCTTTTCTCTACTATGACTTTTCATATGCCTCTTCACTTTTCCCTTCTCGCTAAAAGATTTGTCACATAATGTACATTTATATGGTTTCTCACCGCTGTGCATTCTAAGGTGCTTTCTTAGACCTCCACTGTCCGTGAATGATTTCTCACACATTGTACAATGATAAGGCTTTACCCCGGTGTGGATTCTCCTATGTGAACTCAAGTTTGAACTGTGACCAAAACACATCCCACACTCACTGCATTTATAAGGCCTCTCCCCACTATGGATTCTTATATGCGCGTTTAAATGTCCCTTATGACCGAATGATTTCTGACAAATTATACATTGGTGTACTTTTCCTCCACCATTGATGTTAATATGTCGATCCATTTTTGCCATTGCTGATTCATTGGCATCACTCTCTTTGTTCTCAGTCTTTTTTATACTATCCATTGCCAACTATTCTATTATTCACACACACACACACACACTTTCTCTCTCTCTTCCTGTGTTCTCACCAAACTACTATCGCGAACTACGTTTCTTTGTATAACAATGTGTACATGTTTACGTGATTATTAATATCTATTATATATCCACAAAGTGTTAAGGCGGATCGAAATATATTAAATACAATAAGGTCTAAATAAAATCTTTCAATATATACAAAATTATTATTTATTTATAGTACTATATAAAATAGTAACATAGATTTTATCGGCAACAAGTACTTTTGTTTAAATTGAACAATTCAATTACTAGATTCTTTAGTGTTAAGTTTTAAAACGCAGCGTTTGGATATTTTAGAATTACCTCATAACGACCTCAAAGTCGCCATTTTGGTTGCCCATAGTAAAATGCGAGCAGGTTTGGTGTGTTTAATCACATGCTTTTTTTTACCCGTAAAATCATTCAAAAGCAGGATGAAAGTGTGTTATACTGGGACAAACAATGTATAATACAAAATGATGGATAATGACAGCACGAGTGAGCTAAGAAATACATTTTTTTTTTAAATAATAACACCAAATCCTATGAGTCAGTCACCATTGTATTATATATCATCTGTATATTTACATTATTGTAATTGCTATACGTTTATCACAATATTTCATCGGTATACGTTATAATTATTTTACAATTCATACAATATCATTGGTACACAATATAGGTTCTAGTTCTATTAATAATCTGAAACTCAAGTCAGGTCCTCCGGCACAAATGCACCCCATGCTCATGATGCTTGCCTTTGTGTGACTTTGGTTTCATCTTAACATCCAGTGCTTGTTTGGATGGTTGTATACTGTGCTAGACAATTAAATTCATGGTGTAATTCATGGACTAAAAAAAAACCCGCATACTCTTTTGTAACGTTGGACTTATTAAATGGATTACACGATTTATTCCTACATCAATGTAATCAAATATCTTACCTAAAACAACACCAAAAAAAGAACTAAGCTAGTGTTTATAACCAATTCTCATGCTCTTTCCATGACTTAACAAATGCCATACTACACTTAGCTGAAAGACTTACGAAGTCATTTGATGACATCATAAATTCAAATGTAAATGTTGGCGTTTATAGTCTACTATCCAGGAGAACTGCTCAGTCGACTCATTTAAATTTTACAGCAGGTCATTGGCGTCTTTGGCACTCAATTTTTACCATTCTCAACTCCTTAGGAAGCACGACCAACAAACAGGATTTGACAGCGTTGTGAGTTCGCGGCCCGTTAGTGGCAAAGCCCATAGCGACGTACGGCAGCCGTACGTCAACTTCGTGCCGATTGATCCAATGCATTTTAACGGCAGATTTCTCGATTGCCTTGGGGAGGGGGGGGGGAGGGGGGCGGGGCGGGGTATACTGACGGATTGGTATCAAATATAGCCGTACGACAAATCACCTTAGCACACCTTAGCACACCTGTAAATAATCCTTTACTAGTTATGCGTTTATAAGTTGATTGAATGCTGTTGATTGTGTTTCAAACCTATTTTACAATGATATTGTGTGCTTCAATTTAAACTCAGATGCTCATCACCACGGTGTTCAATCAATCTCCAGTTTTTGTGAGTTATAAGCAGTTTTTGTGAGGAAAATGTTTCCTTTTGAAATCGACGGTTTGGATTTTCCACTGTAAACGGTCTAAAAACCATTTCTGAGCACAATTTTGCCGTCCATGCACTATAAGAATACTTCTGGCACATACTGATGCGATTTATTTCAACTCACATGGGCTGGTTTCTGCTGCTAAGTCTGCAATAAATGACCACCCACCTTCAAAATTGAGGTCATCTGATAGAAAACGACGAATATAGTGGCTGTAAAGACGTGATTCAGGCAAAATATGAATGAGAATATATCTCAAACTTGATACAAAACAGATTACACTAATCCCATGCTTTTTAAAATCACATAACTGGCCAAAATTACAAAATGATTTTCAACTCCTCACGAAAACTGTTGATTGTACATTTCTCTAGATTTGGAGACTTTGCACAATATAGAAGTTAATAATATAGAAGCAATGCATAAGGTAGTTTTTAGTCAAGTATAAGCTACATGCCTGACCCAACTTAGTGCTTAACAAAGCAATATAAGGCAAAATATCACACATTTTCGGATAGTGGACAGCCATGTAGAACGAGGGTCTTCAACTATTGCAGACTTAGCAGCAGAAACCAGCCCATGTGAGTTGAAATAAATCGCATCAGTATGTGCCAGAAGAAAAAAAAGTATTCTTATAGTGCATGGACGGCAAAAATTGTGCTCAGAAATGGTTTTAGATCGTTTACAGTGGAAAATCCAAACCGTCGATTTTAAAAGTAAACATTTTCCTCACAAAAACTGCTTATAACTCACAAAAACTGGAGATTGATTAAACACCGTGATCACATACGACAAGTTTTCTACGTTTATAGTATAGTTACGTTACTGTAGATCTATTTATTTGTATAATGACGTAGATAGACGTTTGGTGAGATGGTGTGTATATACACGAAAACATACATTCGTGACGTGCTGTACTTTGGCCCGATTGCAGGTAAGATTCTCGTTCCCCGTAGTAAATAGAGAGAAATTGCCGACTTTCTACCCAAGAGTCTTGTATTAAAATTGTGCTAATCTTCTTACTTTTAACTTCGGTTGAATTCGCTAACCTCTGCTCTACAACATACTAGAAGTATTCGCAGAAATAATTGATAATAAAGATTTGCTGAGACATTTACTTTTCCATCTTTTTGCATCCACTACCAAATGGAAATACTGCACAGAGTCCTGACAGCAAACGTTTGACGTTCCACGAGAGCGTTGGATCACAAACAATTTTGCTTTCACTTAATTTTTACAACGAGAATTCTGAAGGTAAATGGGGAAAGTTAAGAATTGCCGTATATACACTAAAATTCGCCGTAAGATTAAGGGCTACAAAAATAGTCTTGAAGTACCAAATCTATTTCGATTTTATTCATTTTTGTTGATGTTTGTCACAACTACTACTCCTACGTTGATTTGACCTTGACTTTAGCCTGCACATATACACTCGACTCGTGTAGGAGGGGGCCGAAAATTGCCACTTAAATCATGCTGACGGCCGAAAATTGTCCGAGGAGGGGCCGAAAATTGTAAACACATGAAAATACATAATCCCAATTAATTCCTTATACAGGTGCTCTTTCAATACCATCCGTGTTTTGGTGAATCATATTAGATAGTAAACTAAATATGTACTTGTAAGTAAAACATTTATGTAGAATGTGTGTGCCAGTTAATATAGCTATGACAGTTTTCGGCCTTTAAAGGGCCGAAAATAGGCTGGTTTACCCTACTGACTAGAAGGTGGTTGCTCACAAAAGTGCTTGCTTCTAATTTTCGGAATAACTTTCTCTCAAACGAATTATAAAATGTGATGATATTACTAGAGCATGCAAACAGCCATACCTTACCAGAAAATAATAACAAATGGAGCTGTCAACACACGGGTTAAGAAATATCTATAGGTGTTTGGTTGATCTATAAATCTAGACTAACATGGCCCCACTCATCAAAATAAAGTGATACTGCATAGCAGGTGGATCCTTGAGACCTAATATCTTTATTTTATTTTCCAAATTAACTTTCATTTGAAGGATTGGTGAAATGTAACATTATTACTACAGCTTGCACACAGGACTAACTTATAAGAGTTCTATTGCAGATACAGCTGTCAAGACACGGATTTAGTTCAGAAAGACAATCTTGGTAGATCTATATAGTTTGCTGACGGAAATCAACCACCATACATATAGTCTTTTGGCTGTTATTTCCGTTATTATCTGCCCTATTAATGTAAAATTAGGATTGGTCAATCAGTAGTAATAGGCGTTCAATCAATGTCATATCATTGGACATTTTCTGACACTTTTACGGGTTATAATAGCTGAGTTTGACTTAGGTGCACATTGGAAAATAATGCCACAATATGGTCAAACTAACGAGCTTGTATATCTTTACTATCTCATCTCCATCCAGTATGTTGTGGGCGAGTGTATATATAATGAGTTCTAATTCATAAATAGGATAAATAATAAATTCAAACCATATAAATATTGTGTCAAAATACGGCAAATTTCCCTTCATTAACACGGGAGCGAGTTTTATTTACCTGTAACTCAACGCTCGTGGCTGACGCATCCTCCATCACATGCTTTGGTACGGCGAACGTACATACGTATGAATCAGAGCTTTTTCATCAAGGCTGTTTCTTGAAACTATATTATCGTGTATTATAGTGACTATACTTTTTCTTGTCGCTAATAATGACAATAATAATACTAATATCCATAATATTTAAATACGATTTATAATAATCATGTGTGCTAACTCCAGCTGCCGTACGTCAATTAATATGATCCATCACTGTGGGTTTATAATCGCCGTACTGCAGATTTGACGTACGGCAGCCGTACGGCGAGCATCCGTTTCTATAGGTTTTTGCCCCTTAGAGGCAAACCCATAGCGACGTACGGCAGCCGTACGGAAGTCTAAAAATAGTGGTAAAATTCTTATGAAAAAATTGATAGCCCCTCTCAAAAGTGTGTGAAAAAATTGATGTCCCTCCTGCAAACATTGTGACAAAAGTTAATGGCCCGCCCTAACATCCTCCTACCCCACCCTGTCATAAATAATGAATGGTCCTTAAGACCCTCATTATTTCTATTCAATTCAAACTTTTGACCCCGCCCTACCACAACACCTATGACCTAACGGAATATGAGAACAATAAGCACATAACATTGCCTTTTGGAAGAATGAAATACCACGCGTAATGTCTTGCCTTTTAGACTTTTAGTGCAACAATTGGGCCACGCACCATGCAGAGTCATAACGCAATCAGGGACAATTTATAAGCCCAGTATGAAAAAATTCGATATTTTTCAAATCGCCTACCATGCAAAGGCATTTTTGTAAACGTCATAACCATATAGCCGTTCAGAAGACACTGTCAAAGACGTACCATTAGATATTGGAGGGTAGGGGGATGACAATTTTTTTTCTCGCAGAACATTTTTTTTCTTAAATAAGAAAGATCCAACCATTCATTTTTTACCGGGTCAGACAAACTTTTTTTTTCATAAACAATTTTTAGGAGGCTTTTGTTATCAACCTTTTACTTTATAGACAAACTTCTCCATGCCAGAATAAAAAAAAAAAAAAAAAAACTATTTTGTGGTCCCACTCCCCATCCCCTCAAATATCTGATGGTCCATCCCTAATCGCACTAACGGAGCATGCATTATTTACCATGCTGGGGGGGTGTCGGTCATTTTGTGTGTGTGGGGGGGGGGCTGCACGATTTTCATATTGCTTATAGGGGGGGCCGCTCAGTTTTCTATACGCCCATAGGGGGTGGGGCATGGTGTGTGTGTGTGTGGGGGGGGGGTCGCTCAGTTTTTCATGTTACAATGCCAAAAGAACTTTTGTAAATGGACACAAATATTATATTAAACAATATCAATCTTTCAGAAAGCAGTTTTATTTGCATAAATCGTCATTTATAAGTCACAGATCAATTTACTTAATATGAATTTTAAAAAGCTGCTGATTGGCATCATACCAAAATAAATCAAGTTACATTTTCACCAATCAAAAAAAGAAAAAAATGGTTGATTTGTTCACACTGAAATAAAATTTTGTTATAAAATCATATAAATATCCATATAAAAATCAGGTTGCATTTCTTCTAATAAGTACTTTATCACTTTCACTATCAGAGGATTTTGAACTAGTCACCCTATCCAGAAACTTTAGAACTTTTTCCGAAGTCGAAAAGCAAAGTGACCACTACAGAGCAGCCTACTCATGTACCCAGTAATGTTTCACAGGTTCCTACCATCTGAAGCTTGAAATTATGTGTGTGTGACATAATTATAAGTGCAACTGTAATTGCATGATATTTTATCTACATAAAACATGATTCAACATGTTTTGTTATAACAGACCGCACAGCAATGATGATGTGAGGAAATGGTTGATAGGGGGGAGGGGGTCACTCAATTTTTGTTGAAGCAATAGGGGGGGGGGGCGGTCACTCGATTTCCATTTATGCAATAGGGGGGGGTTCGCTCATTTTATTAACTTTCTCTTCTCCAAAGTGCCCAAGTTATTGGCACCACCAAATATATATGAAAGGTTAATATTCACCTAGATCTGACTAATATTTTTTTTCTAAGATTGTTGTGTTCATTATGCTGCTTTATAATGTAAAACATATGCGTAACCTTGGGGATAGATGAAAGTTTGGCGGATGCCAATAAGCTGAGTACTGCAAATGGCTTGAGCTCTTAATTCCTCTACCTGTATGAAACAAAAAGATATAAATACCACCTGACCCACATTCTTCTACACACCAGCCTGATATAAAACAAGCCACAAATATTTTACGTGTGTACGTATTTTTTACATATTTTTTTACGTGTGTACGTGTTACGTTCTACGTAGAACGTTGATTTGTATTTGTTTTCATTTATAACTTGATGAAGGCAGTACATGCCGAAAATTTGTTAAAATTATTGAAAATTTTAATATTGCATCTCATCTTAATTATTATTAAATTTGTTCACAAATATTTGTCTTATTTATCCTGATTTCATCAATATAAATGCACAAATTTGAATGGACATGCAGTCTTATCCTACCTGGGTAATACTACCCACTAGTAGTGGTTGGGCTCCAGCCCTTATCTGGCCCATTTGACATTTCGCGTGGCTTGTCGTCCACCTTAACAAGCTCACATGACGCGCACCTGCTGAAAGGGATTTCCCAAGTCGTAGCCTCCATCGTATATGCTTCCGATCGAAATTGTAGTAACAAAACAAGTTGTGATAGAGGGTAAATGAAAATAAAGATAAACACTGGTTCTTTTTCCTAGATTAAACCAGACGTAATTTCTTAAGTATGGAGAAAACACTGGAGAGACAACTAGAAGAAATGTAAGTAATTTGCTTCTAAAATAAATCTATTTTGTTTCAACGCTTCCAAATCCCACATATGAAGGGTAATTAAAAGAATAACTCCTTTTCCATAGGCGATAATAGCAGTAGATAAGCCTTAATATATCTAAAAAAACAGTGAAAGTGACCCCAACAGTCAGTGGTCAACCAGTTAATTTTTAAACCACTCTTCTTGGTGTTATTTGAGAAGTAAATATAAATGTCAGCTGAGGGAATATGTTGCATTACTCGTGTCTTCTTTACATTTAGCCTTCAGGTTACAGGTTTTGACAGCCAGTTAACCAAATACATATATACCCACATTTATCCTCTTCATCATTTAGGCATAACTATGCCTGTCGACGGTCATCACTTGTAGCTTTACACGGTCTTTCTAGTTGTTAATCACGTGGGTGGTGCTGAAACTTCTCACGGAGATGGCGATCGAGACATCTTGAAACAATTCAGAGTTGGTGCTTCTGCCACATCAGAGGGGAGATTCTTCCAATCATTCACTGCTCTTAGTGAGAAATAGTGCTTTCTTAGGTTGGTATTACATGAAGGTTTCTTAACCTTGAAACTGTGTCCTCTCATAAAACTATTGTCCAAAACAAAAGGGCAGGGTTCGACTTTGTACTTGCCATGAAGGTACTTGTATGCTTCGATCAGGTCCCCTCGTTTCCTTCTATGTACCAACAAAGGTAAATCTAACCGTCTCAGTCTTTCACTATGCGGGAGATTCTTTAGATCACTGACCATCTTGATTCATATCGTGGATAGTACACAACATGTCCATATTCTATATGGCATAAATTAATCCGAGTCTGATATTTATATCAGTATAAGCCTAACCGATAACTGAATCACGTATTTGCGGTTGACAGCCAGCCATCTAACAGGCTTTGTGCAGTAGAGAAAAGAGGTAGAGTCTAGAGCCAAAAAGTGAAAGATCAAGTAGGTTAGTGCAGGAGAGAGTGAATAGTAGAAAGCTGAGATAGGATAGTTAAATTTAAAAAACAATAGTGCATTTTGTGCAGGATGAAAACAGTTTAGGTTGTTAATAAAGAAGAGTATGTATTAGTGTGACAATATTGTTCCTGAATATTGCCATAGACTTTGATTGGAGAATCTCTCTTGGTAAACGATTCCAATCACATACAGTACGAGGGAATAGGATATCCGATAGTAGCTAGTTCTGTCAATGATATTCTGGAGGTGAAGGTTGTTTCTTTGAAGATTAAGGTAGCAACCCAAGGGGACAGCAACTAGGTCATTTATGATCTTATACACCATACAGAGCCTACTGTCTACTCTACAATGACTCAAAGGGCGCCACCTCAACTCCTGGAGCTTTATGACCAGGGGGTTGTTCCCGGGGTTGTTACAGGTTGTTATTTATAAATGAAAATGATAAACGGTAAATAAATGTTATGAAAATGATTGAAAATACAACATTTTCGATGATGTTTATGCAATACTAGGGTTAAAACCATCGTCGGTTTTCACGGCTTTATCACTCACACTGCCTTTACAAGTCATTGTTCATACCAACCCGTGGGCCAAGTTATAGCATTTATGTAGAAAAATAATTTTCGATTAGACTTATGTCAAAGACACAATCAATGCTCGGTTTCATCTTACTTATATAGCGAGATCGTACGTTTGACGTTTGAATTCCCCACTGGACATTTTGGCAGTGGGCCTTCTGATTGGTCGGATTCTGATTGTAAGTTCCACAGAATTGGATATGGTTGTATCATATTATATACTGCTTATATAGCCATGAGATATGACGATGAATTAAAACAGTCTCATGAGAAAATAGTACTTGACAGACTAGTGTACGATGGACAGCGTCCACAAAAACTGATGCGTCAATGCGATCATCGTTGGTGAAACAAATGGAGACAACTAATGCATCAATGATACCCTGTTTTAAGGATCTACAGCATCAGCATTCATTGCTAATTCTTGCTTAAACTGTCTGTACAAATTACGTATAAAAATTTGCTCAGAATCAAATGTAAGCAGAAAAACTTTTGAATGGAGGACTTGTATAAAAACAAATTTAACTGCTTTTTCTGTCCCTCTATTATGTTTACTGTAAAAGTAGAATATTTCGTGGCTATTAAATTTTGCAATTTGCCATTTTTATCTATAAATTATTTTGTGAGTAAGGCCTTTATTTTTTTTATTTTTCGGTTTACAGACCAGTAGCTAAAAAAAACGAGATTTAAGAATAGAAATAAAATTGAAAAAATTGTATTTTTTTTAAATCTGCCGCCGAATATCTTTCTATTATTGCTTTATTACGTTTTTAAAAGCAGGAAACCAGATTGGGAAGAAGCCATCTATTCATCTTTTGCCCGTATTTTGTAGGAGCTTTAATAGCAGCGAACAAGTTACATAATAAGATGCATTAACTACGGGTGAAAACTTTGCTTTCGTTTTCGCGGAGCAGGCGGGACATTTGAACTACTGAGCATGCGCACTGACTGACAGAAGCGTCATCATCTCATGTGTAAATAATTTTCCCCATCAAAATAAGTAATTTATTTCTATTTTCTAGCAAGCATTCGTAATAGATTGGTTGATTAACATTACTAGTGGATTATACATTGCTGTATTTGAGGTGGACGATCAACAAATGCAATGTTCAATCGACTTGACACCCAGAATAACAGCAAAACCTGCACTGTTAGAGATAATGAATGCAGATCTACACAAGTGATGGAACTTTCTTTCACAATAAACTGTATGTAATGACATATACGCCCAGGAAAGTTACTTTCAGTGAAATTACCGTGCCAAAATAAAGTCAGCTTTGTTGGTGGAATAAGAAATTCAGTTTGGGTAAAGGCCCAAGGGCCCATATCCATGTTCGATGGTACATTTATTCAATAATATAGTTCATGTGGGTTGTGATTTTGCTTTTGGAATATATATATACAAAGGCTGTGCTTTTGGAATATAATATAGAGAATTCTAATGAATCGAAAAAATATTTTTAATAAATTTTTAAAATTCATAAAATAGTCAATAATTAAAATAAGATTTTGAAAATATAAAATCGCACACAAAACTTAACAAAATACCAAGATGAGATGGTGCATTTGTAGTGCAGCATATTTTCACCCCTATAGTACGGCAGTTGACATTTTGATTTTTCAATTTTATTTTTATTTTTATTTCCTCCTCCTACGACAGTTGAGCTTCTTGGGTGTCCGTAAACCATAACATCAACAAATAAAGGCCTAATTAATTTTGTGATTTTGGTTCATTCTGAACCTACTTTACATAGGCTATTAATGTTTGCTGACTATTTAAGTTTGCATTTTTGCACCTACCCACGAAATTAGCAAATTAAATCGTCTGTAAACATTCCTAGTTAAATAGTTGGACAGGCCCTAATTTGAGGGTGTGGCCAGCAGGCTCAGGTTGGCTAAATATGCTCTTTGTCATGTCAATCTTAATTGTGTGTTTTATTTTCAGTTGCTCTGCACCAGAAGTGACAGGAGTACTGTGTGCTGACAAGTTTGGCCTGACTATTGGAAGTGAGTGCAGTCCCCATACCTAGTAGCCTAGAACGCCAGTCGCACAGTTCGGCCATGCACACACTTCAGTTGTTGTTTTTTATAAAAAATTTAACTATCCACAACAACAGCAATTAGAATACAAGTCTCTCACCCAGTTCAAATAATGAAAATATATTGTCTTTGGGATTTTGACGTAAATCTGTGATGTAACTGTCATAACATTTGAAACAAAAGCCGAACTGTGCGATTGGCGTTCTTTTGTCTTGACACCAATTCTATTGCACTACCTATTGGCCCATAATATTTTTTCCCCAAGAAAGTAAGTTTTAAATTTAACTGAAAAGTTACGTCAAAATTTAATGTTCAATGTGATTAAAGGCAATGCACCTTCCTACTTTTCAAACTTTCAACTTAATAACAATGTACATTGCGCAAGATATAGAGATAATTCATTTATGAAATCCCATGTTAGAACTCAAGGAAACAAATTTTAGTGTCTACTGTCTGTTTCAGCCTGTGGTAATATTATTTATGATTGTGTGCTTCCATGGCTGAATGAATAGGGAGTTGGACTTGTGACCAGAAGGTCATGGTTTCGATTCCCAGTCAGGTCTGGTGTTAAGTGTTGAGCAAACTTACCTCTAACAGGTTGCACACTGCTCCATGGTACCTACACTTAAAATAGGTACAGGTCAGGCGAGTAATGTACCACATGTGCGCTTCAGCCGCAAATGCTGTATGCAGTCAGTGTTGTATGCTCCCCAGGGAGTTGAGAAAGGTTAGACGTTGAGTGTCAAAGACCAATGACCTGGTGTAAATGAGCCGACTGAGCAGTACAGCCCCTGGATAGTAGACCATACACTTCGACATTTACTGTATTCGTTCTTATAAGCGCACCCCCCTGTTTATGCAGATTAAATTTTATACAAATCTTGCTCTTTTTTGGCAGATTTCACCAGCGTCGCCATATTGTAAGACTATAACACGCCAGTATAATTCCGTATTCGGATTACCACATAACCATCCAGGCGCGCTGTCTTATCATGTTCTGTGGGGTCAAAGAGGTGCGCTTATTATTATTTTTTTGCTGAAATTTGTTTTTGTAAGCGCACTGTGCGCTTATTAGAATGAATACGGTACATTTACATTAACATAGTCCATGTGAGACTTGGTTGTATCCTGTGTTGCAGCACGTGGGAAGGTTCTGCTGGTGCGGGAGTCGGGGGTCGTGTCCAGCCTGGCGCAGCAGGCGGCGGCACTTCACCCAGACGCCGCCGCGCCACCTGTCGTCTGTCTCGAGGCTGACAGCGGGTACGCAGCCGTAATCGATCTTATTAGCGCACACCCCTTTTAATGTAGATTGAATATTATACAAATCTTGCTCTTTTTACCGGCGCCATATTGCAAGACTATAACATGCCGGTATTATTCTGTCGTATTCGGATTACCACATAACCATCTGGGCGCGTTGTGTTATCATGTTCTGTGGGGTCAAAGTAAGAAAAATGCATAAACCGCAAAAAATTGTTGCGGTGCGCTTATTGTTTTTTGTTTTTGTAAGTGCACTGTGCGCTTATTGGAACAAATAGGGTGCACCAGTTTTCTTATCGCTGTCTCAATGAATTATTTATGTACGATCGTATTACTAGTACCCCAGGTGGTGTTTATCAACGATGTACAAAGCTAAGGTGTATCAAAATAGTTACTACAATTTTTACCCGCACGTGGTGCAGTCTCGATAAACCAAAGATATGTGATGTACAGCGTAGCAGGAAATTAAATGATAAAGACTGATACTGTTTGTCTAAATTTTTCCCAGCATGCAATTGTTTGTAGCCACCTGATGATTTCAGACAGGAACTACGATAGTCATTTTGGTGTACGGCAGTACAATGTAAACAAACCAGCGTGTGAGCGGGCTACGTCATCAAATTTGCCAGTTTTTTTAATTTATTATTTTTCTTCTTGGAGGCCAGGGCGCACCATCAAATTTCTTTGAATTAACAAGTCTCATACTGAATTTGAGAAAACTTCAGGCAAATACTCTTGAGAATACGATGTCTAATCTATTAAAACAAATTCTTTTCAAGATTTATTGCCATTAATACAGAACACTACTTGTAACGTCTTTTATAATTTTTTGAATTACGTTCTATGATACTTAATATACCGTTCATGTTAGGCCTACTTAAATAATATTCTTGTTTCAGGTCAGGTTGAATTTTCAAAAAGGTTAGGTAGGTCGGAGATTTTTTTTTATTTTTCATTTTTAAACAGGAATTTTTTCGAGGTTAGGTAGGGTTTCGTGAACTTTTTTTTTTGTATCATCCGACAGACTTTAAAATAATTTTCAAAAACCTCTATTCTTTGCTGTAAAATATGCTGCCAAGGTTGGGTAGGGTTTCGCGAACTTTTTTTTATCATCTTACTGACGTAAAAGTTTATTTTCAAAAACCTCTTGATTTAGGATATCTAAACTATGATGATATGTATGAGGATCAAAGATAAAAATCAAATAAAATACCAATTTGCATACTGTATTTGTTTCTTTCAATCTTTGCAGTATTTCAGTCAATAAGACTAGAATTATTCAATTTTTAATATTTTATTGACGCCGCCAACAGTGGCCTAAAATTAAATCTAAATACAAAACATATTCTAACTTAAGAAGCAAGAAGCATAAAGCTGAACCTACTTGTACATCAATGTTCATAAAGTAATAACTATATGTCATGAAAATAATTATTTTACATAGGTTTTCAATGGCTCACAGAGAAATACATGAAATCACGTAATTTGCCCCATCCCTTTTAAAAAAATCCTGGATCTGCCAGAATGCCAATATAGTTCACAGAGATTGGGAAGAAAAAACTGTACAATGGGGGTATCCCCCCTTGTAAGTTAAACTAATGGGGGATTTTTTCAATCAATGGGGGATTCTTAAAAACTATCAGCAAAGTGATGCACCGCTTTTCGTTTAGTTAGATTGATAGTGTTTGCAATCGAAACATCAAGTTATTGAAGTATTGTTTTTTTTTCTGATTGTAAATCACATGATTTTATTAAAAGTATCATAGAATTAAGAATAATTTTAATCGTGTGATCCTTCCTATGGAAATCAGCAGGTAGAAGGTCTTATGCTTGATGAGGGGTCAAACTTGTATCTCCCGGGCAGGGGATGGGCTGCACTCTATTTGCAGCATATGTGGTATAACTGGTGTGAAAAAAACAACTTTATTTTAAGTCATTGGCGTCAGCACAATACATAATGTCCCATTGTAACTGGTTGGATAACCTTCTATGTTTATGTGGCTAATAAATTATAAGTGGTTTAGCTTCATTGTGCACATCAATTGTTCTCCTGAGGTTTATCATTCCTATTTAAATGACCTTTCAAAAAGAAAACATTAATTAGTGGATATATTAATTAAACATATATGACCTTTCAAAAAACCAACCATTAATTAGTAGATACATCAATTAAATATTCTTAACACAAACTGGAGAACACAAATGTAACAAATTAGTCTAATTAAACACGAGTATCATTGCTGTAGAGTCTATTTAATAGCTACAGGTGCTGATTAAAAGCCTGCGTCTATAAATAGCCTTGCTGATGTGAGTGGGGATTCCCCCGAGTAGGAAATAAAAACAGCTATTGACATATTGGTAGTATATTGTCTTAAATGGTTGGCGCCTGTTATAACAGGTTATGCGCGGAAATGCCGCATTAGCATAATTGTGCATGCGGGATTCAGTCGCCGTAATATGAAGATTTGGTATGAAAATGTCATATGATCGGGTAAAATTTCTTTGTTTTTAGCACTATGTGAAACCCAGCTAAGGTCGGTGAGATTGGTATTTTTTTTTGCAATATCCATAAAATTTAAGAGGTTATTTCTGCTTCCAAAAGATGTATTTTGGAGTATTTTGGACTGATCGCAATTAAAGCAGGTATAAAGAAGTGTTTTGACTAATATCTATACTATTTTACAAAATCAGCTTTTAACTTGAAATTGATATGGATTTAAAAAATAGAAACCATACGATGTCTGCTTGGGTGAAATTAAAATTCACTGCTTTAGAATTTGTGCATTGCTTTATTTTTCCTTGTGGTTGATGCGCCGTGATTGTGGTGAAATCTACTGCCTTTCTTTACTTTAAATCAAGAAATAATTGGAAGATTGTTTTTTTTCAAAGTTGCAATGAATTATTGTAGAAATTTTTTAAATGTACTAAATGTTTTTTTATCCTTTTGCAGAATAACGTTGATTCGTAACCAGGATCCAGTGACTCTTGCTATCTTCAAAGAGCGACCGAGTTCGTAGACAAAGGCTCACTGTGCAAGTGCCACCAGTTTTGACTCTTTGATATCATTCAAGATTAAATTTTCCTCCACTATGAATAATTTGTGTTTCCAAACCAAGTGAACCTGCCTCAATACTATTCAACACTCTTGTTTTCAGTATTTTTTGACTTCATATCTACAAAAATTATCCAGAACAATTTTAGATATTTTAAATAGGGTTTGAAAATGTCACTTTATAATTGTTTCTATTCTATTATTCTATAAATGAATGTCTATATTCATGATATATATTAACATTTATAATGTTGATCAATTTTGTGACAAAATCTAATAATTAAATACAAAGTGTTTCAGTTATGACAAATTTTATGGTAATTATTTGATGCAATCTCCTTTGTTTAACTTTTTTTTAAAGACCAGTATAATCTAGAATTAAAGAAAAATAATTTCTATAAATTTCAAAATGATTTTTGAAATCAGAAAATAAATTCAGTTGTGGAAATCTGACCAAAATGTGCTGAATGTTTCAATATATTTGTGTTTGGTGGTCACACAAGCTGTCATCACCTACAACATGACTGAGGCTGCACTTGTTATTGATACATACTTTTTTCAACAAACATGTTTTGATCGATATTCTTTTGGTGGTTTTTCTTACTTCAACAAGTCATTCAATCTGGAGAGTGTAAAATGTTCACACTGCGGTGAGTTTCGTTTAGTTGATGCAGAAAGTGTGATAGAGAACGTTGTGTGCTTGGAATGCTTATATTTGGATGCATGTTGTAATTTGTGATCGGACGTCATTTTGCATAATCCTTATTTTTATTCCTTTTGAAACAATTCATAGCCATCCATTTTATGAAAAATTAGGGCTCATTTAACACTTTAAATGAGTGAACGAAATTACTAGTTGATCTAATTAAGCAAAATTTTGACTGATCACAGTGATTGATAACGTGAAGTGTGAATTTGCATTTCAAGTGTTTTAAATTGTGTTCATCATTCTTAAGTGAGTGTTTCAATATGTTGTTAATAACCGAGGACGTCATGTGTGAAGTTGAAATGACAATGTACTCTGTAATGAAATTTTAGATGCATTTTTGTATGTTGAAATGATGAAATATATGTGCGAATTATAAACCAATGTTGAGTTAATAATAAATTTCCTTTTATTTCATTTCACACACTTCACACTACAACTGTTTTCACACAATATGATATTTTTTCCCCATCATTATTGTATGTTTGGATATATTATTCAGTGACTAGACTCATGGGAATTTTTAAAATAAAGGTCATACATTTTTTATACAATATGTTGGTAATTTACCAATGATTATGTAAAGAAAAAACCCAAAGAACTAGATCAAAAGTATTCGAAAAGAGCACGCGTTTACTATGTGCTATCGAATGGCACTCTTTCATTGGCAAATTGCCAAAACTGGACAAAGTTTGTTGCACAAGTTTGATTTTTTTTGTCTTAGAGTGCCATTTATGTTATGTTCAGACATGTCAATCAAAATAATAGCATTCTTAATTGCAACGGAATAGCTCTATTTCCATATCAGCTCCAACCACAAACCTTTAACACGGAACCACAGCTGCACATATCCAGTATAGAAATACGTATACTGGATTAATATTTTACAAAGACTCGCATTAGATAACGCAATATTTCATCAACGCAATAGTTAAAGGGACACAGTTGTTACATTACATAGGCAGATCCAGGTTTTTGGAAAAGGGGGGGCGCACTTGAGGAAAGGGGGGGGCCTTGTTCATCTCAGGGATTTCATAAAAAACCCTATGAAAATAAGTATTTTGGTGGGAAAAGGAAAGGGGGGCGGGCGTACGCACCCTGCGCCACCCCCCTTGGATCTGCCTAAGTATTAATCACGATCACTGTCCCCATACTTTGTTGTCACTTGAGGGTGCCGCAGACAGTACTCTCGCGTTAATTGTCTATAAAGTGTATGTGACACATAATCTTGCGCTAATTTCCATTTTCCTTTAGAATGTATGTGCTTTTATAAAGTTGCAACTGTTACATACTCCAATAGAAAATGTACTGCATATCCTTTATAGTTTGGGCCATGGGTGGAGAAATCATCTCCAGTGTTACTGAGCCTCCTATTCTCCAGTGTGGTACTCGCTCCAGTGGAAAGCTCATATCCAAACTGCCACCAAAGCGAACCAGCGGCTCGGGTGTCTCCATAGGAGCTGGGGTGGGGGGTGCACGTGTCCCATTTAAAACAGCCAACCGCGTGACTGCGGCTGGGGGTTGTAATTGGAGTGGTCACTGATGGGGGTTTGTCAGGGCAGGTGAATGCACTGTCAATGGCAATGATAATTCTGGGCCACCGTACTGCCTTGAAAAAAAAATATGGTTGCCGCACTGCACACTCACGGATCATTACGATCTCCTTGCGTTTTTGGTCGTAGACTGGCTGTAGACCCACCTTGCGGTGGAATGTGCCCTAGGCATTACGATCATGCGACATTTAGCTTAAGGTCGCCGCACTGCCTCATTACGGTCAGACCACGCCTGACATTGGTCGTAACAGAAGTTTGGCATGCCAAACCTCTTCTGCGACCACCCTAAAGCCTTAAAAATGCTGCGTTTGACACACTGAACACTCACGGATCCTTAGAATCTCCATAAGTTTTTGATCGTAGACTGGCTGTAGACTGACCATGGGGCGTAATGTGCCCTAGCCATAAACTGTGTGAAAATCTCCATTTTATTTGAAAATTGTGATGTAGCATTGAGGCTTTTGTTACACGTTCCATAAAAGAAGTATTTTGTGTACTGTAAAACTAGAATTTTTTGTGCTATTAAATTTTGCGATTTTCATCTATAAATTATTTTGTGACTTCTTAGGGAACGATCATATATAACGATACCGGGGTGAGGGGGTTGTTCATTTTTTTTTGGGGGGGCTTGAAGAAAAAGTTAAGCGACCCCCCCATCAACATTTCAAAAAGTTGAGTGACCCCCCGCCCTCCACTAAAGCAAAAGTCCTTTACATAGTCATGATCTGTTCTTTATGGATATTATAGTCAAAAGTCCAAATGAAAATATCCTCAAATATTGTTTTACTGACATGGTCATTGCTCAATTAAAGCAACTGCAACCATGAATACATTTCTCTTTCTTTGGGAAAACAAACAAAAAAAAACCTTAATCCTGGCTAATTAATAATCCTAGATCCTGGACTGTGTTTAAAACCATTGGTCAAAATTCAGTGCATTATGTTTCACGGAAAAAATTCAAATAAGGTGGATTTTTTGCATTTATTTTCACATTTTTATTTATATTATGCAAAATATAGGCTCCATAGGAGACGGGCCAGCTAGTACACATTAACATTATTTCGTGGATGTCCTTGACTCTATAGGCCAGGAATTCTACTCCATTTAGGGGCCTAAACTGGAAACTATTGCAACAGAATTGAAAACACTTGCATACAAGGTATATATGTTTCTACAACCTCTCTAGTATCACATTGGCAGTATTGAAAGTCTGCCAAAATCAACCCTTGCAAAATATTCCCAATTTTGTTTTGAAAAGTTGCACTTTTTTTTATCCGATCCAAGTGCAGTTACAGCAACAAAAAAATATATTTTCAACGCTTTATCAAATATTCTAGCTCATAAGTAAGGAATTTTATTAGCGATTAGGACAGTCAAAGATGACCATGGGATGGATTGAGATTGGTAATGAACTTAACTAGGGACCGTAACGGATGGACGAAATGGACCATGAGATGGACCAAAAAGAGGAACAAATTCCCAAAATTACACAGACAATGAAAGAGGACCATGGGATGGAGGAAAATTTGATTGAAAATTTCAAATGTAAATGTATTCATTTACAGCGTAGAGCATAAAGCACTTCACAACAGTAGCATTACTTCTTTTCATTAATTTAGATAATATAACACGTTTCAGTGAAGTAGAGAACTTGCTTTGATATATAAACCATAAAATAAATCATTACTTGCTTTGATATATAAACCATGAAATAAATCATTACTCTATCTAGTTTTCATCTGACAACATTATGTTTTACAACATTTTTTTTTAACTACAGAGTGTACACTTCTCTCATCCTGGGTTCCTTCATTCATGATATAAAAAAGAATTTTAAGATGCCATTAGGAACTAGTAAAACTCACATTTTGGCGAGGCTTTCGTTCTTGTCGCGGCGATCACATGACCACAGTGACAGGAAGACGGGGGGCAGGTCGTAGCCGGTATCATGACAAGAACAAAAGCCTCGCCAAAATGTGAGTTTTACTCGTTCCTAATGGCATCTTAAAATTATTGTTTATATTTTTTATGGTTTTTGCACATAACGTTGTCATTCAGAGACCACTAGTTTATATTATTTCAGATACCTTTACAAAATGGATTAGAAATAATTCCAGATACTTATTTTACATGCTTTTAGAAAATTTTGGTACAGAAAAAATCATTCTTTTAAAATAAATGCTTCAATGATAACAGATATTACAGTGTGATACAAGGCCACAAGATATTAAAGATAACAGTAATTTTGTGCCTTAGATTCATCGTAGGATCTTCCTGGCGACTGCCCATGAACCTCTCATTCAGTGATGCGTCTTTCTTTCATGTATCATTTTCTAACACTACTTATTTTTATTTTACTCTTTTAATTATTTGTACATATTATAAATAAAAAATAAAAATAAAATAAATACACACAAAAAAATGAACCTCTCAATTTAAGTTTGAGAGTTTGACGATGCTGCGTCTGCCAAGGTAGTTGTAGACTGGGTGACGAATCCGGTAAGACTCGGCGATGTGGAAATTTTGCACGTAGAAGAGCCAGCCCCAGAAGACAGCGGTGATGAGCAGATATATGATCCCCACACACCGGTCGAGTACGTAGGACAGCTGCTGCCACTCACACACCGCCGTGTGCTCCCGGTCCTGCAAAAGGTCGTGGGTTTGATTCTAGGTCAGCTCTGGTGGTGGGTGTTGAGCAAACTTAGCCCTAGAATAGTTTTGATCAACAAGTGTGTCAATGACCTGGTGTAAAATGTTATGTCATGAGACCAAGACTTGAGACTACAAATTTCCACATTTACATTTACAACATTTATACAGAGAGTCATGGGTACGAGCAGTCACCTTAAACATATCCAAGACAAAGATCTAAACAAACCAATCTGTCAGCCTATGGGCTCTACACCACACAGAAGATGACTTATTTATTTATTTTATATTCATTCATTTATTTAACCTTCCATTGGAAGACAGAATACAAAAATAAAAGAGAGTAAGCAGTAAAGACTTTTAACAAAAAAGTAGTAAAAACACGTCAAGCATTTGATCATTATCCCTGCTAAGTAAGAGTGTTTTAACAGTATCTACTACACCATCATTCTTTGAACTTGATTCTAAAATTCTTATACAATCATTACGATAAAAGTCATAAAATATAAAATTCATTAACTTATATATATATATATATATTAAATAGGTCACAAGGACACTGAGTATTATTCTGCGGTGTGCATCTAGTACATGTATTGTCATTTCATAATACTTTAAGTTCTTGTTTGGCATTTGACGTGGATAGAAGTCATGACTATAATTTCAAACTATATGTATTATATAAATCTTTCAATAGTAGATATAGTAAGTAAGTAAGAACATATTTTATTTCGGAAGCAAGTCCATAGAATTAATTGAAATAAATACAAAATATACAAATGAAAAACATTATCAATGAATATTCCTTAAAACAGGAGTTCATATATTTTTACAATTTACATTATCATCAATCAGAGGAAAAGTGCTTGTTACATTGTTAATCATATTAGATGTCTAAATACTATTTCTGTAAATAAATGACATATATTCTAGTAGTTAAAAAGAAAAAAAAATCTATAATTGTAATTTTGTGTGATTATCTATTCGTAACAATTGGGGGCTGGTCTGGGATGAACTCATTGGTAATAGTTAGTAGCTTCTTGTCTTGTATCAACTCATCATGGCAATCTTTATTGAAATTCTTTTGTAAAATCGAACTTCGTGTGTGAGAGATTTCTGATTGTGGTGTAGTATTCGTACGACGGTGGATGGTGTATTCGAACGCATTCGGCGATGTGGAAATATTGCACATAGAAGAGCCAAGTCCAGAAGCAGACGGTGAAGATGAGGTAGACAAAGGCTACCAGACGATCCAATACCATGGCCAGCTGCTGCCACTCACATCTAGCCATGTGCTCCCTGTCCTGCAAACACAGTGGAACGTACGGTTATAGTCCTGCAAGCACAGCAGATTGTGTGGTTTAGTCCTGCAAGCACAGTGGAATGTGTGGTTATAGTCCTGCAAGCACAGTGGATGTGTGGTTATAGTCCTGCAAACAGTAGAATGTGTGGTGTTAGTCCTGCAAGCACAGTGGGATGTAGTTACACATGTAGTCCTGCAAGCACTGCGCAATTGGTGGTTACTGTCCTGTACATATTTGACCATGCGCTTTGGTTTGTGTGTCTGATAGCCTATGCGTTGTCCAAGTAGTCACTTTGTCAGACAAAGGCTTCAGTGACAGAGGCTACTGTGACTGTCTAGCAATGATATGCCGCAGCACACGGCCAATGAGGATAAATATCTACAGTACAGCTCATGCTGCGGTTTAATTTCCTTATTTTCATTCACATATTTCCATTCAGAACGCAATGGAATTATTTTCATGAAGACATTGCGCTCCAGGTCAATAACTGCTGACTAAGTGTCGTAAATAATCTCGTTCGTGGTTAGTTAATATTTGTACCATCCACTAGACAATCCACACAATTCAATGTTGAGCCCTTCTTATGCTAGAATGATGCCTTATTAAGAGTTTTTTTTACAATCATCGCTTGCATTTCTTGAATTCAATTTCTGAAACCTTTCTATTCTTCATCACAATCTCACCTCCTATCTGCATCGCGATTTCGTAGGCATTTGTGCATGTCAAGAGCACCTTGTTTTATTTTAATGTGTATAATGAACAAATTCTATGTAAATATAAAAATAATAGACGTATGGATAGCATTAAATTTTTATTACCTATATGTATTCATTATTCTAAAATTGGATTAACTATTTGACTTTATATATTATTATTATTCTTTATGGACTACTAAACATTTCGTATGATCCCATAATGCTAAGTTAGGGCCACAGCAATAAACGTACAGCTGCTAGCAGGTTCTTTTTCACTTGATGAAAAGTGTCCTTTTCCAATGCTAAGACGAGCACGTTTTTAATAAAAAAAACTGCATAAAACAAGCTTTTTAAAATAAAAAGCCTATTTGGATTTGATTATGAAACAAATCCCGTTGATTAGAGACTTGTTTTAAAGGGATGATTAAGTGAAAACCAGCGTTATGAATGCTTAAATAAACGTTTTTTTTTCCAACTATAAATTAATCAAATGAAATGGAATGTTCATTAAGACAATGAGAAAACTTACTAAAAGTACCAGTTTAAAAAAACAACAACAAAGAATGAGCTATAACTCGAGCAAATGAATGCGTGACATATAGAGATGCTGCCGTAACTCCTTTTACAAAACTAATTAAGCATTTTTTTTCTTTATTTTGTGATAAATCCTTAAACCTTACTGTCTGAATATTTTCGGACATTTTCAATCTCCATCTTCTGAGACTTCCTTTTTCTGTCACCACAAAAGGAAGTTTCAGAATATGGACATTGAAAATGTCTGAAAATATTCAGACAATAAGTTTTAAAGGATTTGTCACAAAATAAAGAATATCTAGAAGAGGAAATGCAATGGATCTATTTTTAAAACTGATTAAGCAGATTTTTATTTACTTCTCCACCAACTCAACAATATAGTCTAATGACATATAAGGTTGCTTAGTATGAATGTAAAGTCGCTCACACTGTATGAGAAAGAGCCGCCTCTAAATAAGAACATTTACCTTGGTGTCTTGAAAAAAGATCATTCGACTGGTAAAACGTGACTTTAGCATTTAGGCGTCTCTGTGAATTTTGGTATATACCATAATGAGAAATAACGGTCTAGTCCTAAAAATAATAGCGGTCACACATGTTTTTGTTTGTAAACAATCTTACTACAAATTCAGCATAGTTCCTCAACCATTTACCCCTCAAAACGGTCTAAACCGGCCTTGGGCCCTCTCCCTCAAATCGGCCTAAACCGGCCGGGGGATTGCACATGTTTGGGTGTCAAAAGCTTCATCATAAAGTCATTCGTTTGGGGTATGGCAGCGGTGCCATCGTGATTAAAACTAAATAACTGTATGTAAAACCGTATGAGGAATCGTCGTGCACAATTTATTTTAATGTTTAGCTTTTATTTTAAGAGAATGTGTACAGAAGTTTCATTTGACAGCATTAAGTTGCACTCACAAACGGCGCCATTTTTGCCATATCGCACCTAATGCAAAAACACCAATGTTTGACCGCGTTGCAGACATACTCATAATGGTTCAATCTTGATGAGAAATACATATTCGTGCTTAAGCTTTATTATGATATATAAATGAGTTCCAAAAAACACCTGATAAATATTTTTAATTATTTTCTAAATTACTGTGATTTATTTACTGCGAAGCTACACAGCAAACATGCGGCAAATACCACAGTCGTAACCAATCTGAGCAGGGCTTGTGTATGCAAACCTAATGTTAAATGTATTCAATCCAACGTTGCACTGCAACTGCGAAAGACACCTGAACAGTACATGTACGTGTAACGTAAACCAACGTAACTGTGACGTATGAACGTATAAATATTGCAGTATATAGTACTTATCGTCTGTCACTTAAAATGCAAGTTGTCTCAACCAATGTCAGACGTTTACATGTAGATCTAATATTTTAATGTCAATGCATATTCAAATAAAGTTTATTCAAAGCTACAAGTTACAGTCTGACATTGAGACATTTTCAAGATTCTAAAATTCAAGAAAGTAGTAATTAATGATGCCTGGAAATGAAACTAATGAAACTGCGGCCACAGGAGAAGCAGAGGCAGAGAAGCAGACAAACATGAAAATTTTAATCAGGAAAAAGACTACAGCATTGGCAGCATTCACAAGACATTTTAACATTCTGTCTAAGTCATTGGAAGAGAATGGAATGTTCCCTTACAACTTCCTTTCTCATATTGAAACTACTTTCAACCTTATACCATAGACAACTCTAAAAAACCCCTTAATTTTTCGGAAAAAATCTAGCTTTTTTCAAAGCCGATCCCAAATTTGCCCTACCCCAAACTGAAATTTAAAAAGTTTTTTTGGGAGGAAAAACAAAATTTTATTAAGCTGTGATGTCGATTGTGCCCAAAAGGCCAATAAAGCTAATATGTGGACTCTTGAAATTAGTTTATCAATAAAGGACACTGAGTATTATTCTGCGGTGTGCATCTAGTACATGTATTGTCATTTCATAATACTTTTAAGTTCTTGTTTGGCATTTGACGTGGATAGAAGTCATGACTATAATTTCAAACTATATGTATTATATAAATCTTTCAATAGTAGAAGATATAGTAAGTAAGTAAGAACATATTTTTATTTCGGAGGCGACAAGTCCATAGAATTAATTGAAAATAAATACAAAATATACAAAATGAAAAACATTATCAATGAATATTCCTTAAAACAGGGTTCATAGCATATTTTTTTACAATTTACATTATCATCAATCAGAGGAAAAGTGCTTTGTTACATTGTTAATCATATTAGATGTCTAAATACTATTTCTGTAAATAAATGACATATATTCTAGTAGTTAAAAAAAAAAAATCTATATTGTAATTTTGTGTGATTATCTATTCGTAACAATTGGGGGCTGGTCTGGGATGAACTCATTGGTAATAGTTAGTAGCTTCTTGTCTTGTATCAACTCATCATGGCAATCTTTATTGAAATTCTTTTGTAAAATCGAACTTCGTGTGTGAGAGATTTCTGATTGTGGTGTAGTAGTATTCGTACGACGGTGGATGGTGTATTCGAGACATATTCGGCGATGTGGAAATATTGCACATAGAAGAGCCAAGATCAGAAACGGGCGGTGTGAAGATGAGGTGAACAAAGGCTACCAGACGATCCAATACCATGGCCAGCTGCTGCCACTCACATCTATATGTGCTCCTGTCCTACAAACACAGTGGAACGTACGGTTATAGTCCTGCAGCACAGCAGATTGTGTGGTTTTAGTCCTGCAAAAGCACAGTGGAATGTGTGGTTATAGTCCTGCAAGCACAGTGGATGTGTGGTTATAGTCCTGCAAACAGTAGAATGTGTGGGTGTTAGTCCTGCAAGCACAGTGGGATGTAGTTTTACATGTAGTCCTGCAAGCACTGCGCAATTGGTGGTTACTGTCCCAGCCATATGTGACCATGCGCTTTGGTTTGTGTGTCTGATAGCCTATGCGTTGTCAAGTAGTCACTTTGTCAGACAAAGGCTTCAGTGACAGAGGCTACTGTGACTGTCTAGCAATGATATGCCGCAGCACACGGCCAATGAGGATAAATATCTACAGTACAGCTCATGCTGTGGTTTAATTTCCTTATTTTCATTCACATATTTCCATTCAGAACGCAATGGAATTATTTTCATGAAGACATTGCGCTCCAGGTCAATAACTGCTGACTAAGTGTCGTGAATAATCTCGTTCGTGGTTAGTTAATATTTGTACCATCCACTAGACAATCCACACAATTCAATGTTGAGCCCTTCTTATGCTAGAATGATGCCTTATTAAGAGTTTTTTTTACAATCATCGCTTGCATTTCTTGAATTCAATTTCTGAAACCTTTCTATTCTTCATCACAATCTCACCTCCTATCTGCATCGCGATTTCGTAGGCATTTGTGCATGTCAAGAGCACCTTGTTTTATTTTAATGTGTATAATGAACAAATTCTATGTAAATATAAAAATAATAGACGTATGGATAGCATTAAATTTTTATTACCTATATGTATTCATTATTCTAAAATTGGATTAACTATTTGACTTTATATATTATTATTATTCTTTATGGACTACTAAACATTTCGTATGATCCCATAATGCTAAGTTAAGGGCCACAGCAATAAACGTACAGCTGCAGGTTCTTTTTTCACTTGATGAAAAGTGTCCTTTTCAATGCTAAGACGAGCACGTTTTTAATAAAAAACTGCATAAAAACAAGCTTTTTTAAAATAAAAGCCTATTTGAATTTGATTATGAAACAAATCCCGTTGATTAGAGACTTGTTTAAAGGGATGATTAAGTGAAACCAGCGTTATGAATGCTTAAATAAACGTTTTTTTTCCAACTATAAATTAATCAAATGAAATGGAATGTTCATTAAGACAATGAGAAAACTTACTAAAAGTACCAGTTTAAAAAAACAACAACAAAGAATGAGCTATAACTCGAGCAAAATGAATGCGTGACATATAGAGATGCTGCCGTAACTCCTTTTACAAAACTAATTAAGCATTTTTTTTCTTTTTTTTTGTGATAAATCCTTAAACCTTACTGTCTGAATATTTTCGGACATTTTCAATCTCCATCTTCTGAGACTTCCTTTTCTGTCACCAAAAAAAGTTTCAGAATATGGATTTGAAAATGTCTGAAAATATTCAGACAATAAGTTTTAAAGGATTTGTCACAAAAATAAAAGAATATCTAGAAGAGGAAATGCAATGGATCTATTTTTAAAACTGATTAAGGGGCACAGACCAATTTTCATGGCACTCAACGTTGTGTGCAGTCAAAACAAGCCGTGTCATTTCTCAAATAATACGGGATAAAACTATTATTTTCAAATGAGAAAAACAGATATTGGCATTTGACAGTATATACAATGAATTAGGGGACCCTCTATAGTATACTATAGGTTATATCTGTACCATGAGCACTTGCATCATAAAGGCTTATACAGTGGGATCTTCATAGGACAGAACTCTCCCAGAACTCCCAGTGAGGATTGAAATGCTTTTTGGTTATCAACCAATCAATGACCAGTGATTCATTTGGTGCCGATTTTCTGGCCGCCATGTTTCCGCCAAGTAGCACTTTGATCAGAAAGAATGGTGTGATGGAAATATGCTGATTTTAAGTAAAATACTCATCCTATGGCGCCCCAAAAGTAGTTAGAAAAAAGAAAAGAGCAAAAATACCTAGATCATTAATATGTAAAATAAGTTGGCAATTGGTGCATTTGAAAAATTCTGTTGTTTACTCTGTCTTATATATGTAAACATTCCAGTAGAAAGAATCATTTATTGTAGATCCCCACCGTATAAGCCTTTTTATGATGCAAGTGCTCATGATATGAAGGATACTTTAGAAATAAAAATCAATATCATGACAAGGTTCTTCAGACACGTCATACGTTGCGGGTAGTCTGATCCATGAGCGCTTGCATCATACAAGGCTTATACAGTGAGACCTACTATAAATGATTCTTTCTTTTCTACTAGAATGTTTACAGAGAGGTCTCTTATATATGTAAACATTCTAGTAGAATCTATAACAAATATCATTTTATGGCATATATAAGTAATTGAAAGAATATCACGAAACACTGTGTAGATCGTCGCCACCGAACAGTGTTACTGCTAGACGGTAGCGACGCCAAGCGGAGGTTCGAAGCCTCGTTAAAAAGGCGTGTCCCGTGTAGAGGAGAGCCACACCTCTGCACTTAAAAGAACTCACCTAGTTTGAAAACTATAGCTAGTGTGACCCCCACCCCCCACCCCTGAGGCTCAGTTGGCTACCTAGCCTGCCTCTGGAGCTAGAGGTCCATGTACCACCACCACGTGGCCTCCCTCTGCTATAAGCATCAGAAATTGATGGCTGCGGAGTACAATCCAACCAAACCAACCACACCAGATAATGTTCGGTTATGTCACACATATGATGTTTCGTCCTTTTTTGTGGTGGCGGTGGTGGTGGGGAGGGGGGGGGGCTGCCTCGTGAGTGACATCATAAAAACTATACATTTATATTCATGTTACCTGTATCATGGATCTATATAGAGCTTGGAGTGAAGGGTAACATTATAGAAGACATGAGTAAATCTTTGTGAGAACGCAACTCTGCGCACGTAGCTTTTTTTCCCCATTAACGTACATTCACAGATACGCGATATCGCTTCAGCGACGGAGCGAAGAAGCGACATGATCGATATCTTACACATGTAGTCTAGCAGGTTTTAATTGATCTCTTATATAATTATTGACCAGCACTTTAGTAATCGATTGGAGATGAAGATTTTTTATACGTTCAAAGAAAATCGCCAGTGAAAATCGCTTGCAAAATCGCATGTGTTCATTTATTACACTGAAAATGGTTACAACGTGAAATTACATACATATAAACCTATATACAGCATATACGTACATACATACTTTGTTACATGTAATTACATTATCGATTTTTGAATCTATGAAATTGTATTATTGATTATTGTTTTCACTACCACGTCAGTACTTCTGAAGATTGCAATTATGCATGAAACACTGCGTAAAGAAATAAATCTTGATTAACATAGTTAAATGTAAATGATGAATTTAGAGTTATTCTAACATAGATCATAACAGCAAACAGAGGCATTAGACATTCTATATGTGAGGAATATCAGATTACTACATTTAATTTTACATAACATTACATAAGTATTACATTTACATTTATTATGTCTATACATAACAACATTAATATGTATATAAAAAATTCATTTATTTAAGTGACTTTTACGTTTGTCCCATGCTAGTCTAATGTAATTAGGGACCGTTCAGTATTTCTAACAGCGTGGGGTAGGAGGATTTTAGGGCGGGCCATGAACTTTTGTCACAATGTTTGAAGGGGGCGGGGCTATCAATTTTTTCACAGCATTTTTGTAAAATCCTCCTACCCCACTATGTAATAAATAATGAATGGTCCCTTAGCAACCTTGTTAAAACAGTCACATGACATAGTAAATATGTCCTCCAATCCAGAAAAGGCTGGATCTACTGCTGTCAGTTCCCTCCAGGTAGAGAATCAGACATCAAACAAATAAATGGTGTACACGTTAATCATGTTAATGGACAATACCAATATATATACCAATACCAATACTAAGGTCATCAAAGTGTATAAACCAATGTCACATTGTGTGCATATGATTCTAATATTGCAACTACTAATGGATATTGACAAATTTTTCATTGCATAAGCATTTTTAAAGCTTTCTCTGCACAAACATTATCATATCAAATTTCCATCTCATAGATTTTTGAGACAACAAACTTATATGTAGAGCGGATATATTGACAATTATTTTCTACCAAAATGCATTCACATAATATATACTTTTACGCAATCATTATCAAGATGACATAAAAACCTCACAATGACAATTCTTTCTAAAATTGTAAGCTATTCGTGAAAAGTTGCAGCAATTACTAATCATAAATTGTGTATAATATATTTTTGCTACTTTTTTTTAGAGGTAATAAGGAAAATAAAAAAGAATTAAATAAAAATATCCAAATAAACAATCAAATTTCTATTTTCATATTTGAAATATACATAGGTAAATGGCATTTTCTTTTAAAGTTAGATGTATTTGTATGCATAGTTCATCCTCATTTATCCCTCATTGAAGAAATTTTTAATGAAGATAGTATTCCTCTGCCATCAAACTGATATTGGTTTAGTTTCCATCGAAATCACATTTTTTGTGCACCATATTTAAGTTTAAACCAAAAAATATTAAAAAGTATAATTACAATCAAATATCTTCAGTACCTAAATATGTACTACATTACAAAAAAGTGTGTAAATTCTATTTCAGGCAACATAGACTGCTACTGAAGGCAGGCGTAAATAAGTTGGATGAGAATGGAACACATAGCCGGAGATGGGCACGCCGACCTCAAGTTCCACTTCATTGTGATCAGTAGGAGGCCTATAGACTTCACCGCCTGCATGTTCTTGGAATTTCACCTCAGCTAGAGTGCTTCCTGGTTCTATGAAGTGACCGACCATGTCCCCAGCTTGCACGACAAATCGACTGCTTCTAGGGATGTAGTGAGTGTAGACTGCGTCTTTGGCCTCTTCAGTAACCACGATTCTTGTTTTCCCAACGACCGTAAAAGACCATTGTTGCCTTCTAAACATTGCCAGCCATACAACACCCGCGGTCGCACACTTAACTTTCCACTTGTACACAGTTCCACCTGCAGAAATCGCCGACACCGCATACACAGTGGTCCAACCATCGTTTCGATCATTAGGATTAATCAGGTTTCCAACATAGTGCGCTCGAGGGAATACTTGATAAACCGTTGCGTTTCCCGGCACCAGCTCTGTGGTGAGTTCATCCTTCTCATACAGTCGGCACGTGGACTCCTCCATGCTGTAGGTGAAGCAAGTTTCGTGTTGTTCGCATTTCATCGCGCACCAGAACGCCCGGGTCGTCAGAAAGCTGTGTGTGGCCACGGCGGTGATGCCAGAAACGGCACTCAGGGAGTGCGAAGCGAAATTCAGAGCCTCGACGACGCGTCTCGTCAGCAACAAGGGCAGAACAGTGGCTAGGATGAGCTTCATTATGTCCATCTAATGGTGAATCTAGATATCGCTTGTGAATTCAACAAGTACGAATAAAGTTCTTAATATGAGTTGTGACAATGTATCCAGATTTTCCACTGGCACATACATCCGACGCAACTATGCGTTTGCTCACATATCATAATGAAGGTTGATTTAACAGTCTACTCAATCTCTTTTGGTAGAAAACGGTGAGTCGATTCTTTTCAGATCCATAACCAGCATTGAAACTTTATTACAGGTAAAAATTGTAAGGGGCTATTTTTGATCTTCTTTTCTTCTTCATGCATTTTTACTTCTGATTCCTTTAATGCAAAGCTTCAATAGCTCATGATTTTCGAAAAAAGAGCAAACTTGTTAGTCGGATGTCCAATTGATATATTTTCCCAGTAAAAGTTGAAACTTTCAGATCCCTCACTCACTATCCAAGTTTTACATCTCTTTTTCCCTGAGTATGAGTAAACGTGACGCTCATATTTAAAGGTTTAATATCATAATCACCACCACTGACAATAAATATGCACACTATTTAGTTTTGTACAGTATCGTACACTTTTACTGTACGAAACTAGTTTCATACCATACAGTTTAAACATAGTTTAAACCACCAAAGGTTAAAGAGACATGCACAGGTGAATTTTACGTCATATCAACCTTTTATGCCACATAAATAGTACTTGCCGAGCCATTTGAATATATACATTTTTATCGATGTGCAGTGTTCCATTTCTTCATAATCAATTAATTCTGTAATTTGCTCTCATGAAATGTACCCAACAATCAATGTTTGCAAACAGTACTAAACACTGACACCTTAACAGCCTTCATAGATATATCTGAGCAGCTAATTTTGGCTGTCGGCGCACGAGTGATAGAGGCTGCAAGTTCATGCAGTGCTCTTTTTTGCAGGGGAGATACGAAAGTGATAATTAATATGGCAGAGCATTTTTAAGGGTATTGATATTCTATCAAAATGCATACTAGTTATTGTAAAATCATAAGTTATTAGGAGCAACATGTCAAATGTATCAAAAATCTAAATTATCAATTCAATCTATCTAAGGAGGCATTTGCTGTGCATGTCTCTTTAAAACACCCCTGCCAACTGTTACCTGGTTCGATTGATAGTGCACGTCGTACAGTTGTATACACTTGTGCCCAATGATATGACATGTTGTTAGCCTCAGTTATATGTAGATCAAGGTGAAACGTACATAGCCATGAAGCATGTATGTAAGTAACGTTCTGTGATCATATGGTTCAAGGTGAACATGCAGACAGGCATGTCAGCATGTCTGGTGTCTGTGTATATAACCACCACGCACCACCACGCACTAGTACATATGCGTCTAGTACTATTGTCACTATGTCCGAGGTATAGAGTACATAGCTGTTTCATTATGATAGGCTGATGTAGCGATTGTCTGTTATATATATATATATATGTATGTGATTGATGTATGAATGAAGAATATAAGTGAACAATAAAGACATTGGAAGTTAAAGGATAGTCATTACTCCGCAGTATCACAGTCTCACAAGTTACCCAGGAACACGACGTTTAACACTAACCCTGATCACAAAAGCTACGTACCATTCTCCTTGCTGGCGTGTGAGTTGAGGTTGCGCATGCTGAGTCGTTTGTTCTGAGCGTTGGTGACGGGTTTCACCATGACAGTGAGCACGGCGGGGCCCGTTTCGGAGAGACTCGCGGGATGCAGCGTGAGGCGCTCATTCACTGCAGTCAATACCAGACAAATACAGTATTATATATATAATTACTGAACTTGTTTAAGACCAAAGGATCGAAAAAAGCGGCGACCCCGTAGTGAATCTCGAATTTCGGACATTTTTACCCACCAGTGCCGTTTTGTTGCTTCAAACCTACAATTCCCTGCCTTACTACTATTTCAATGTTCCCATAATCACTAATTTTGTTTTCAATCTCTCATTTATTTAAAGAAAACTGCTTCAGGAATGTCGAATGGCGTCGATAACGGGTTTTTCTTACGCGAGCCGCTTATTTCCGGGTGTCTGATTAGGTGGCGTTCGTAACAAAACGATAATTCCCGATAATAGTTTCAATAACGGAAATATCGTTTATATAACGTCCCCGCCTGTTCAGGCGCATTAATCGTCGAATGCTGTTATAAATTGAAAAGACTATCCATTTGCGTCCAACGCGGCCCATAGTAATAATTAATAATAATAATAATGTTACATTTCTATAGCGCCTTTTCCTACGCTCAAAAGCGCTTACAACCACAATTAATATGGACATTATAAACATATAATACTAGAATTCAACATACATGTATACAAGACTGACAAAATTTGAAAAAAATTCTTAGCCTTGATGAGTAATATAAAATATGGTGCTGACTTCCTTGTGACTTTGACTTAATCACAACTGCGGAAAATGTAGTTCATATGTATATCGTCTACCCCTTTAATATTTTTAATTAATTTCTCGTACTTGTAAGCTTGAATACTTGTATGTTCACACAGAGATGAGTCCACATAAAAACGCGGGTTCTGACTCCAGCGTTTTCTCACCAATTCCCAGGGCTTCACGCTAGCTAGTGCCCTGGTGTCCTGGGCACATCAAATCTTAGACTCCTGTGCCCTGATGGGCACGCAATAATAAAGTACCCGTTATTATATTTTAGCCAAACTCGACCATCATATCCACAATGTTGGTGTTCCCTATGGTGAAACATACAGTGTTCATGTTGATCTGATAGTTGAACTACTTTTTGTTTTCATTTTTCTTGGTGTCTGTGGTTTAGCTAAAATAAAAAAATTCAGGGCACATAAAAAAGAAAACAGGGCACCTGGATTTGGACCATCACGTGCCCTGCTGGGCACGCGAAAAAAAGTTAGTGTTAAGCCCTGATTCCACACCCTCGCCCCCTCATCTGTAGCATCTTGAGTGCGATGTTTGCGATGTTGCGTGCGTCGTCTCTCCCCGAGTGCAGCGCCCCCTCGTGGGGAATCCCCTGCTGCTCCAACATCTCCATGAGACGCACGCGCCGGCACGAGTAGAAGGTACAGTACGCCTGCATCAATGTTCGCAAGTGTCCGGTTAAACACACCTATACTGTACTGTGAATTTAGTGTATATCTAAAGCATTTCGTACAGTAATCACAATATGTGTGAGAGATAATTGCGTGAATATACTGTGTGCTTAAAGGTAATGTCCATGTTTTATAAGTAGATTAAGACTTATGATTTCCACATAGAATGTATAATATACTTTTTATATATGAAAAAATGACATGCAATATTGGTGAATGATAACGGCAGAATGGTCACATGATTATTGTGTTAGCTGATGATTTTCACGAGACGTACTGTGCATTTCCAACGGCAGATGTCACATTAAACATTGGAGATAAGCAACTTTTTAAAACTTTTAGTTTAGTTATGACCCATCAAAATCTTTCTGTTGACATATATTGCTTCTTCAGGTTTTGAAAAATTTATAGCTGGCCTTTTATGGCAGGGTATTCGACTTATTGTAGTCTATATTCCAGACAAATCTTGATGGATGATCTCATTTATGCACAGCACACATCATATCACTTCATTAGACCACTTTACGACCGGGTCTGGACATGAAATATTGGTATTTCAAACCATATGACATTAATCTTAATCGATATTCTTGGCCTTTACCCAGAATGAGTGGACTCTTGTTCTAGCATACACTTTCTTCCCTCCAAAAGGATCGAAAAGCATGCAGTGGATAGTTGCATTATATACAAGCCTTTCAAGACACCCTGATTTCATGTACGTACGTGGCACGTACAAGACTGAAATTGGTCCAAAATTGCTACTGACTACCATGTCCACAAGATTCTTACTAGATCAAAAGTGCTCAGAGAGCACAGCGTCGCTAAAGCAACAATGACCCATGGGCAATAAAGATATTTGCTTTGCAATCAAGCAAGAAAAATGTCTTACTTGATGCGTGACTCATCCAACATCTATGTTCATGGCATTGGATTGCAGGCTCTTTCTAAACATGGCTAAAGTAAATATCTATTGCCCATGGGTCGACATTAATATGGTAACGCTGTGCTCTCTGAGCACTTCTATTCCAATATAACCACTATGCCAATTCGATTTTCATGTTTTGAAAAGTATTGAAACTATAGTGGAAAAATAGAGAGAAAAATAATTAAAATAGCCCTCTGAAAGGTAAACTCTAATTGGCAAAGTGCCAAAATTGAATACAGTTAATGTTTAGTAGGCATGTAAGCATTGTCAAAGTTTGAATGCTTTCTCACAAGCATCAACACAACTATTGCAGAAAATGTTGAAAATGGACCCAAAATAGCACTTTGGAAACACACTTTAATTTGCAAAGTGCCCAAAATCGAATCACTTTGGTGTCGCGTCATACCAAGTTTGAATGAAATAGGGTGAAGTGTAAAAGCTCTAGCTTGTCCGTAGACAAACATACATACATATATACATACATAGGTACAAC
>CM032668.1:3754267-3764949 GCA_019095985.1 Streblospio benedicti
TGTAAATTTTGTGATAATCAAATCAACTCCAGTCAGATTCCCATGATAACAAATTGTGGTGTGGACTACAAATGTACATTTTGCATGGAATTTAATTGAATCTGGGTCACTTTGCGAATAAAAACACATATAGTTACTATATGATTATCAAAAACTGAATGCAACTTGAGAAATTTAAAAAGTTCACATTTTGGTAGCTGCACACAACAATGGAAAATCAGAAAATCGCCAATCAATTTAGGACTAGACCCATAGGTATGAGACTGCTGCAGAGATGCTTTTGCATGGTTACCAACCTGACACACTCCAAAATCTTTATTAGCATCTTCAAAACTCTTAAAAGCTCCTAATATGAAACAACAAATCTTTATTTTAGAAAAACTTTTAAAAAACTTTTAGTTTGAAAAATAAAAGTGTCATTGTCATTGTCATCATTATAAAAAGCATAGTCAGATAGATTCAGTGGAATTTGACATGCAAGAGTCAACATTTTATATCAATATTTTGAAACTTTCAGCAATATTGATAAGCTATGCAACCTCATACAATAATTTTAAATTACTTTGTACTATGAAAGTTCAGCCAAATATAGCAATTAAAAAAAAACAAAAAAAAATAAAAAAAACAAAACAAAACAACTATTCATCCTCCAGTCAAAAATCTTAATAAATGACTGTTTCATATAAAATTTGACACCAGAAAAATCTTTAAAATACTGAAAATTCTTAAAGGTTAACGTCTATGCATTTACACATTCCCACACCACAAATATCATAATGAAAAGAAAAACAATGATGATAACAAAAATATCAATAAAAAAGATCTATGCATTTACCTTCTCCACTATCCTGAGATGGCGTTTCTCGAAGTGGCCGAGCACTTTAAACAGGACGTCGTCCTCGAAGGACTTGAGCTGGGAGGTCTTGATGAAGGAGAGCTGGGGCTGGAAGCGGGTGCGGTCCAGGTCCAGGGTGAGGTTGGAGGGGGTCATGCGCGCTGGGTTGTGGCCAGACAGGGAGCCAAACGAGTCCAACATCTGGAAACAATGGGAGGGAAAAGTAGCATTGCCTAAAATCGCATTTTCATCAATGTCGTCAATTCATTAAACAAACACAATTAGTTCGTTTAAACATTTTACTGATTTCTAAACACATGGTTCACAGTATTTTGTAAATAAATTCATAGTTAAAATGTCCTAAGTCAAGATGTTTGAATGATAGTAAGCATTCTACTTTTTTGTTTGCAAATAATACTAATACTACCAACGTAGTATTGGTTGGCATCATCCACCCTACCAGTGATTCTGACGGCGCTGGCAGGCTGGGAGGCCCAAACGCAGGCAGCGTCAGCCTCCTGTAGGTGGGGGTGCGGGCGGGCGGCCGGCGGGGGCTGGTCAGGGAGGGGGCCGTCCGCACCCTGGGGCCAATGCCGGGCCCCGGGGAGTCCCGGCCCGCGACGGGCGGAGGCTGCTCACTGTAGGGTGGCGGTGCCCCGCGAGGCAGCAGACCCGACGCAGCCACCTTGCTCATAAAGTCGTGCATGGACGAGTCTGGAGATATTTTTAAGGAAATGGTTTGTATAAATGGATATAACTCAGGAAGTATTGGGTTTCATCATTTTTAATGCATTTTATCAGATTCCTTGGTATTAAGAACATATGTTGAGACACTAATTTCATTATTAAAGTAATTACATCTATACTACAACGCACTATAATCAAAAGCATAATTTTTGCTGGCCATTTTGGAAAATGGCTGTCATCTTGATATTTGACCCGAAGGTACTTGCATGCCGAGGCAAATGCTTACACTATGAAATGAAGTGTAAGGCCATTTTTTGGACCTTACTTCCTGTACTAGAAGCAGCATAGCAGGTGATGGTATAAATCCACTTTATCTATTTTTATCACACATTAATGCGTAATTTCAGTGGTTATCATGCTCCAGGACTGTCTGATAACCCTAGACTGAATTCATGTATCATGTCTCTTTAAACCGGCTATATAGGGATCGATATCAGCCATATTGTATATTTTCTTGGAATTGAATACAATTGGTAACTAGATCAAAAGTGTTCAAAGAACACTGTGTCTCTAGAACGACGTTGACTCGTGGGCATTTAAGATATATACTGAAATAATGTAGGAATTGACCATCCACTGTAAAAACATTTGTGAATGATAAAAGACCAATATGCGATTGATTTTTGACACCAAGAAATAATAAATAGAACAATTATAGGTTAGTGATTAGACTTTTTTTGGTGGTGTCGTAGCGTGCAGTCAATCTCTCGCGCTTTCAGTCAATTGCTTAATTGGGCACGCTGATTGACCAATCAGCGTGGGTTATTGGCGTTGATTTTTGCACGGAATAATAGAATGTATACTTTACAATCAAGAAATTTATTAATTTGAGGAGAAAACATCAGAATGAATCAGAATTAATATATCCAGCAAAAAGATATTTGTGTTGCCATACAATAGTACTGAATAACAAGATGATAATCAATATCAGTTTCAAATCCAATAATCAATTTTGCTGCTTGGTTGGGATATTGGATTTTTTCTTGCTGGCTAAGTGCATTGAATATCATTAAAAATGTCATAAAAGCGCTTCTAGAATGCAAAATTTAATGGGCAGAGCGCCCAAAATCGAATCACTTTGGTGTCGCCTCATATCTCATAGTCGTGTAAAGTTTGAACGAAATCATTGCAACGGTTAAAGCTCTACCTTGTCCGGAGACATACATAGTTAGTTGCATAGTTACATAGTTACATAGTTAGTTAGTTAGTTAGTTACAAACGAACGAAACACAATGCTTGCTTCAGCAGCTGAGCTGAAGCGACGCAACAATGAGCAATGTAGGGCGTTCACTTTTACGAAATTGTTTTGAATTGGGGTTCTGTTAGAGATGTCAGAACTTAAGACCTTCATATAAAACAGATATATTTGTGCCTTTATTCATAAAGTAGTCATGCTGAATACATTGTACCTGTATACTAACACTTTTATTAGATCAAACGAGTCCTGTTGGATTCGTCAGATAAGATATGCGTTTGCCGTATACAGTATAACCAGGGTGAGGATTAGCCACTCCTCCACTATTATTGACCAGTAAAAACTTGTGGAGGACGAGTAAGAAATTTTAGCACCTCACATTTTTGACAAGTAGCTGGTCAATTTGGCATAAACTTTGTGCTAAAAGGACGAGTATAATTTTGCACATCGTGGGTTTCACACCTTTCCCATTCACACCGCCTTCAAAGTCCGATGTTCATGGTATTAGCCGTGGGCCAACTGAGCTTATTTTAGTGGCAGAAGATCAATTTGTTTTCATAGAGGACCGTTTACGATAAAAAGGGCGACTAGCATAGAACAAGCGCGCTACACGCATGCTTCCAAACGTCAATCCACCAAATAATGACATGCACCGTATTTCTGTGAACATCTTCGCACGGATTGCGTACTGTTCTGTTTGATTGACAGCTGAACTTTTTTGGCCTCTGATGATTTGAATGGTCAAGAGCTTCAGAAATCTGTCAGCATCATTGCTGCTTTTGAATAAGGGTTTATTTCCAATAACTAATAAGCCTGAATAGAAAAGGACGAGTTTTGCAGGAATAGTAGATATTTGAAGGTTACTCATCGTATCCACCTAATACTCACCCTGACGACGTATTAGCATCATGGGTAACAGGCATCAGACTGAGACGTTACTCACCTAGCCGCTGTCGCTGCAGCAATTTCGCCTCATTCCTCTGCATCGTGGATGATTCGTCTGCAGCCTCAGGAACATAAAATGGCGCAGCGGGGCTGTCGGCAGTCACCGCCTCCTCCTCATCCTGGTAATGTAGGGCAGGGTTATTTTTTCTCTCGATTCTAATCATCTCTATCACTTAACTGAAGCAAACAGTGAGTGGAACCTGCATTATGTCGAAAACTTGAGAAAAGTGAGGCCCAAATGAAGCAGGTTGTCTGTGAAAGCTCTGTTCACTTCATATATGATATGTAGAGAAGATAAGAAACTTACTAATCACTTATATTTTCAAGTTACCACAGATTTTAAAACACTTTTTAACCAACATAACTATCAACAGGCAAGATAAGGCCTAGCTGTTTTGACAGCTTTTGAAAAGTGAAATTTACTGTAGAAGTAGAATATCTTGTGGCTATTGAATTTTGTGGTTTTGATCCACAAATTATTTTCATTTTGCGGTTTTTAAGAATGTCATAATTTTACAAGTAATTCAATCTTATTTGGCAGTCAATAAAGCAGGTATCTAAGAATGAGTAATTTGTTGTATTAATGTCTTTTGATATATGCACTTATATTTTTAGGCTGTGCCTAAAGTAACAATACATCTTGAAATAAATGTATACAAATCAGCTCAAACATTTTATACATGGTGCTAAAATCAACAAGTACTGATATAGTCTATGTACTTCACTCTGTCTCCATGCATGCATAAATACTTTTTAGTAACAGAACTGTATAATACTGGCAGCATTGTACAGATTAGAAAAATAAAGAATTTTGTCTTTTCGCTGCATAATCAAAAAGACAAGTGCAGAAGTCCACATATCATTGTGTGGGCATAGAGGTTTTAATCAATATTGTCATGCATTCATTTACTAAAATAAACTTTAGAATTTGTGATAACTGTTTGATTTTTGCGGTTTTACAGTAAACTGCAAGTTTTACAAATTAAATTGTGTGCAAATACTCCTTGTTTTACAGTAGGCATACGCATACCATTGGCTCGACGATTGACGGACGTGGCATCCATCTCATATTTTGAGCAGCATCATCAGGTTTTAGAGCTGCCTCCGTTGACGGATGAGGTGATAACAGTGAGGAGGCTTTGCTCCCTACTGACTCTGAGGGGTGTATCTTGGCACTGGGCTGTCGGGACCGCACACTGCTTCGACTCTTGGTTTTGCTCGCCATCGAGTCTGTCTCTGTACCACCTGTGGGGTGTATCTTGGAGGCACTGGACCGGGCAGTGGCAGCACTGGGCCTCTTGGACAGGTCGAGATCAATGACACTGCTGTCCAGGGTGGTGATGCTCGGCTTGCGCAGCGACAGCTGAAACACCAGGAGTCGTATTCTTATACGCTATGACCCAAACATGCATGCGCTTGTACTACTTCTATTTAGTCAATTAACATATTTAGTTCATCTTATCACAACACTATTTTCTTTACTCACTAGTTGACAGCTGCTGCCATTTTCTAAACCTCTCATTGTGCATGTCAAGGTCATTCAGCAGGACTTCCGATATCGCACAAATAAGTAAAAATAAGTGTTGTGACAAGGTGAACTAAATATGTCACTATATGTATTCCAACACGATGAACACAATCAAGGATATTCTATTTAGTCAACTTCGTGTACAAAGACTGGTCACTCTCTTTTATACCAGTAACCACTCACGTGTCTGTGTTTGGGGAAGTAGGCGTAGTCAGATAGATTCAGCAAAACAAACACTGCAGAACCACCAAAAACACAATTAAGATCACTAATTTTTATATGTAATTAAGTCATTGGACTTATTAACTCCAAGTCAGGTTAAGACTATATCTCATAGGCTCTGGTCTGCTAGGCGATTTATATATTATAATAAATGATAAATCATTTCAAATCACTAATTTTCACTTGATGATCACCAATAACGATTGGTACTTGCCCTCAGTTTTAATACACATTGCAAACTCTGTTCAGTGTTTGTATAGACCTATTGTAGATCCACCAAGGAATACAGATGTTGAACCCTAAAATACCAATCTTAGGCTTCCTAATATCACAACTCGGACTCACAGCTTTTATCTCTAGCTTTATTACAGAGACAACTAATCCGAATACATGGATACCAGGTTTATCACTCAAACGCATGCCGCGCAGCTAATTAGAATTCTATCTAACATGCACGGGTCAGTCTCCTTATTGACCTCAGAAAACCTATGTAATATGTTAACGTCTAGAATCTTATAATACCATATGACACTAAGTACAGAAATGCCCATAGAGGGGTTGGCAGCCGTGTAAAGTCGTGGCTATGTCCATTCATGTGAACGTTGGGACTCAGTGACTGTGATGTAAAGTATAAAGTATAAAACCGAGAATGCGAGCACTTACCATGGACGTGTACTTGTCGTCGTGGGTGACTATCACTAACTTTGGCTTGATGATCACCAGTAACAATTGGTACTTGCCTATCATTTTAACAAACCACGTACCATGGATTGATACTTGTCATCGTGGGTGATGTAGTGTTCTGCCCACACAAGGCGCGCCAGCACCTTGAGGAACAGGCGGCGGTAGAACGGACTCAGCTGGCAGATGAAGTCCTCCGTGCAGTAGTAGTGCACCAGCAGGTGGAAGATGGAGATGATGGTGGCCAGGAACACCAGCCCCAGCGACACAGCCACGTATTGCACTGAAACAACCGGAATGGACTGCTTTTGTAGTCTCCTCATTTTCATTAAAATCTACAGCAGAACATGGGTCGGTATGTGGGCAGTTGGCTACTAGTTATTGCCACTTTAGCAGGGCTGTATATTACTGTGGTGAGAGGTTGCCCACAGGACAACCAGCATCTAATTTTTGGTTGTCCTGACTTACCATAAGGTTGTCTTGAAGTTTGTGCTCCCTTTGTGCTATACAGATATAGGGTCTTAAATTACATTACTTATTACATCAATCATATATTTTGATAGGTAGGGATATATATATACAAGACCACAGTGTCACAAAAAGATGAATGGCAGATTTTTCAAAGAGATAATTCATATGTCTAATTATGTGCAGTGTATGCCATCCAACTTTTTATATGAATAGCTCATTCTTAAAACATGCACATCGTACGTTACTTTTATTTTGAAATTGCTTGTCCCACAGGACAACCAGCATCCTACTTTTGGTTGTCCTGATTTTAAAAGTGGTTGTCCTGGACAATCTATCCAGACTATCCTTAGCGTACAGCCCTGTTTAGCCGATCGACACAAGACCAATGCTCCAGCTCAAATGTATCTGATGGTAACATATATAACGGCGCAGCTGGCACCTTACCCGGGGTCAGGATTAGTCACTGATGCACTTGTATTGGTGAGTAAAACTTGTGGAGGATGTGAAAAAAAGTTTTAGTAACTCATTGTTTAGACGAGTACCAAATTCTGGCAAATTTTGCATACTGGTATACAGTTTGTGCAAGGAGGACGAGTACATTTTTTGCAGGACGAGTAGATGTTTGAGGTTTACACATCCTATTGACGGGTAACACTTTTGCACCTAATCGTGAACCTGTTACCTACTGTCATGTAGCCTACATGTATGACTGGCAGGGGTGTGACTTGGCCACCTCACCTATGACAGGCACAGGGTGTGACGTCGGCAGCTGGCTGTTGAGCAGATGCATGAAGAAGAAGTTCATGAAGATGAGAGTGGAGCCGAGTGTGAGGCGCTTGGAAAGCATCTCTGCGGGGAGGAAGAACTGCGTGGTGGTCAGGATGTTCATCACGATGTTCGGCACGTACATGTAGTGGAAGTACGAGGACACGTGTCTGAAACAGAGCAAGTATCAGGCACATAATGATCAGGAAGGATAATGCTGTTAGGAGTGTACCTGAAGTATAAATACATGGAGTAATGTCTGGTATATATCTTTGTGTAAACCTATTAGATCTCTTCTTACTTATGACGTTGTACTTTCTGACATCGTTGTGCAATACTTGTCTCTTTCACGTTGTCGGCAATTGAGGCCTACACGTTCAAGTGTTGTAGCAAATCCACATAAAACGTGGGTGGCTAAATGACAATTTCACTACAGATGTTGATGTCTAGGAATTGCAAGCTGAAAATAGTGTAATAAATGGCAAATTTGTCCCACAAAAAGTGTTTGGACCCTGACCCACTAGTGGCACACTGTGGTATGCGTGCTATACGTAGAAAGTATCTGTAACAATAGTGTTCACATGTACGAATTACCTCCTGACGTGAGTGCAATATCTGATGTACTTTTTGTCACCAGCGGTTGACAGCACTGAAGCCAAATCATTTTCGTCGACAAACGTCACGTTGCTGCCCCAAAAACCCATCAGGTGCCAAATGTGGTTGCCCATGTAGAACCTGAAACAGCAGCGAAGCTTGAATGTCTGGTAACAGGCCAGGAAGGGTGAAGAAATACAATATCAACTATACAAAACATGCATGCCTGTGTGTGTGTGTGGAGATGTCCAGGACGAGGGTAGTTAGAAATCATAGCTTGATTGTTCAAATTCTGATATACAAGTAGCTATGTATACATTGATTTTTTCTGTATTAAGTCAATTGAAGTTGCTCATGCCCATCGTGGAGGTAAAAAGTGTGCAGGGAACAAAGGGGGCAGACCGATCTTTATCAGACTACATTGGGAAAAAGATAAAGAGGATATTCTCAAAAACTCAAAACTTCTCAAAGACACTAATATTTACATTCATGAGACATTCTCAGATAGGGTGGAACAAAAAAGAAAAGAACTGTGGCCTAAGGTTCTCGAACATAGGCAACAAGGCAAAATTGCCTACTTAAGTTTTTGATAAACTAATTGTGAGAAACAAACCTATATAATTGGGTTATTTTATTATATGTATTATATGATTATTTTATTTACTAGTTTATACTTACTTTCTGGTAAACCATCATTTTCAATAATAACAAATGTTATAAGTGCCTGAGGGCAACTCGTTTAAACAATTACATTACCTGTTCAATATGTCGTGAAAAGTGCCACTTATGCTGCACAATCTTTAAGAATAAAGCCGAGACCCCACTTGACTGGGTCTGCCTTATATAAGTGTAACATAGATTTATTCCTTTTTGATTGTATAACTGAAGATGATGAATTCATTAATTCTGCAGGAAATATTACTTCTTTTGATTTAACTGATCTTCAAAATATGGTGTTTGTTCCATTTGAACTAAACGATGTTAAGCACTCAATACCTATCTATGATGTGGATCCTGACCTAAATATCTTTAATAATTATGCAAATACATTCATGTCTAGTCAATATTATTTAGAAGAAACTTGTAATGATATGCTATCAAACATAAGTCAAATATAAGTCAAATATATCAATGTCATGGCAGATTGTTAATAAGATTCTCAATCGAAATGAAGAATCTCATAATGTAATTAAATCAAAGTTTGTCAAAAATGGTAATACTATTACTAACGATACTGATATTGCTGAAGAGTTTAATAATTACTTTGTTAATATGGGCAATAGTCTTGCCAGTAATATCAATAGTACAGATGTATCTCCCTTGTCTTATCTTGACAGATCGCCTGAAGTATCTTTCTTTTTAAAAACTGTAATATATGCTGACTTAGTGAAAGCCGTAAAACAGATTAAGAAAAATACTCCTGGATATGATGATCTTACTTGAAGCATGCTCAAATGTATTTTACCCTATATATCTGTACCACTACTTCATATCATCAATTTGTCATTTAGTACAGGAGTTGTTGCTCTTGAGATCGAGGTTGCAAAAATCATACCAGTTTACAAGGCTGGAGATGCCTCAAGTTTTAATAACTATAGGTCTATACCATTACTTACTGTATTCTCAAAAGTATTTGAAAGATTGATGTTCTATCAATTAACTGATTTTATTGAAAAAAATAATTTACTATACAAATATCAATGTGCATTCCGTGAAAAATACTCCACTGATATTGCACTAATGTCTATGTGTGATAAAATTGTAAACTGTTTTGAGAATAAGGAATTTGGCTTGGGTATATTTATAGATCTTTCAAAAGCATTTGATACTTTTAACCATCGTATTTTATTAGATAAACCGAACCACTATGGTGTTAGAGGCATAGCCAATAACTGGTTTGAAAGTTACTTGTCTGATCGAAAGCAATGTACACTTTTTAACATTGATCTGTCATCTCCAAAAACTGTAACATGTGGTGTGCCACAAGGTTCAATCCTTAGACCAGTTTTATTTATTCTATACATTAATGATTTAAACAATATCTCAGACAAGATGTTTTACTTACTCTTTGCTGATGACACTAATATTTTTATAAAAGGTACTGATTTGAAAGATCTCAATAATACTGTAAACGAGGAGTTAAAAAAGCTATATATATCTGGTTTTGTGCGAACAGACTCTCTCTTAATGTAAAGAAAACAAATTATATTGTATTTCACAGTAAACAAAAAAAAATATACTCCCAATTCAATGGATATTTATACTAATGGTACTAATATCAATGAGGTTGTTAAAACTAAATTTCTTGGTGTCACTGTTGACAATACGTTATCTTGGAAATATCACTTAGAACATGTCTGTAATAAAAAGTAGTAAAAGTTTATATTTAATAGCAAAACGCTAGGAAGGTAATGGACACAAACTCTTTAATTCAATTGTATTATAATTCATTTGTAAATTCATATATTCAGTATGGTATTGTAGTCTGGGGAACAGCCAATGCTAATATTTTAAACAAAGTAATTCCACTGCAGAAGAAAATAGTAAGAATGATTTGTGGAATAAGAAGGAGAGAACATACATGTACATCTCCATTATTCAAGAAGTATAAAATTCTAAAAGTAGAAGATATCTATAAATTCAAGATCTGCTCAACTGTATTAAAAACAATAATAGGTGATTTGCCAAATCTATCTTGG
>CM032668.1:3771254-3798538 GCA_019095985.1 Streblospio benedicti
ATGTGAAATAATCAGGTGAACTTAAACACTCTCTGATAGGCAGCTGGCATAATCACTTGTCATAACACCACCAGACATCACTTCACGTGCAGACATCACTTCACGTGAGCCCCATAACAGATCACCCAAACAACCAATCAGAGGGCAGCAGCATATGATATTAGAACTTTGTCTTTCCACAAAGGGAGTGCCACAGAATTTGTAATTGCTTTTTATGTAAATATATGTGTATTATGTGAGAACCATTTGCAATTATCAAAATGAATATTTATCTGTATTTTATATGCTGAGAATTGAGATTATGGTGTGTTATGTGATGTGTTATGTGAGAGTTTTAGTAGAAACAGTAATCTTATGTTCTACATGGATGCCATGTTCTTACAGTGAATAATATAAAGTATATTGAAGGTGTAGTTATGTTATTGTCAGGATATTATGTATCCTAATAGGAATCCTAATAGGAATTATTTATTTTCATTGTAGATCACCAATTCAGTAATGGAAATAAAGGATAGTAGAGCTTACAATTAAAATGCTTTTCCTCTTTATTCTCTTGAATTGAAAGTAATAAAAAATTAGACATATTTAATGGTGTCGCGACGCTATACATAATGTCGCGACGCGTGCAAAAAGGGCCCCACTTCGAATCTCAGCCAGGGGCCCCATTAAACCCTGTCGGGCCGGGGGGTGTCAAGAAAAAAGAGAACAATGTTCCACTTTTGCGGAGCGTGACAAAATGTACATCACCCCTTAGAATGTATAATGTTACATTAACCTACATATTAATTGAATCGAGTTTTTTCAGTATACATGGATGTCCTGACTAGTGCACCGATAACAGGTACATGAAAAAACGCCAGGACAGTCAGCTTTTGTTGTGAATAAATTGTCATTGATTGCGTTATGACTCTGGGAAGTGGCCCGAATGTTGCACTAAATATAAAATGCACTAAAGGCAAGACATCACGTGTTCCGCGTGGTATTTCATACCTCCACAACACAATGTTATGTGCTTATTGTTCTCATATCCCATTAGCTCATAGGCAGATCCAGGCGGATGGGGGGGGGGGTGGGTGGGTCGCAGTGGGCGCGCATCCACCTTTTCTCCATCAAAATACTTTGTAGGGTTTTTGGCATGTCCGCTATCGATCGCGCGTAATATTATATGAAGCCCATGATATCCCTCAAGTGCGCAACACCCCCTGCTTTTCCAAGAACCTAAATCTGCCATTGCATTAAGTTCAGAAAGTTTTGTCTTGTGCATGTCAACCCTTCGTGCATACTCTGTTGTAACAACCCTTCCCTTTCAATCAATAATCAACTTGCACATTCTTGTATTGACCAAGGTATGATTGATAATGAGTTTGTGCAACACCTTTCCAGTGGTTCGACATATATATTCACTAAAGGCACGACGTCCTCCTGAAACCCGCACCGATCTCAATCATATTCTCGAGGCTCATGCTTGGCATATGAATATGCACCCATAAGCTGTGCTTGTAGTTAGCCAGAGATCGTAACGAGTATATATATCTATAGTTCAATATCCTAAATCAATCTTAGTTAATCATTATGGGATCATCTGCACACCACATATAATAGTGTCGCTGTCCACGAGAGGTCCACCATTTTTAATATGGTTTTTGCATGAAAATGTAGTATAGTACTAAGAATAATGATACCGGGGGGGCGGCGGCAAAACGGTGTGTGTGTGTGTGTGTGTGTGGGGGGTCGTCAACTTTTCTGATTCCTTTTTTTTTTTTGGGGGGCGTGTCGCTGAACTTTTTTATCACGCTACGGTATATTTTTTCAAATATTTTCTTTGAGCAATGCAATGACTATAAAAAGGACTTTTTCTTCAGCGGGTGGGGGGTGGGTGGGTGGGGGGTCACTCAACTTTTTAAAATGTTGATGGAGGGGGGGGGGCGGTTAACTTTTTCTTCGAGCCCCCAAAAATGGACGACCCCCCGTACTGTTATTTATGATCGTTCCCTAAGTGGCTTATAGTAGAATCGTTTATTTTTATCAATTGTGCTTTAGAACGTTTAAGTACTCTATCATTATAAGTTTGCTACCGGTTCATTTAATCACAATTCCTTTCTTTAAAAAATACAGTGCTAGCACATAGAGCTATATTGCGTTGAGCAATCTATAACCGAATTTTGCGTTTAGAAACGCACCAAGCGCAGTTTACGATGAATTATGTAAACTGAATCTAGCAGCAATCGTCTTTCAATGTAAAAGAATGCATATTGACGTGCGTGCATTAAAAAAATGTCATTTACAAATCTGCATATGCGATATATGATATGTGAAGGACAAAATAAACGATTATTCTATAATGAAATTCAAAGCATCCTATTCAAAATGTGATCAAAATATCTCTCTTTGGAATGATCTGGATCAGATTTGATGACGTCACGTCTTGATATGAAATGTTTTTAGATTGTATCTTCTTGCGAGATCATTAAGCATGAGAACATTATGATATGATTTATTTAATAAAAAAGGAAACAGGCACCCGTAGAGTGTGACATAGTGCGGTATTCTGGCCTCACATCTTCCAATTCACAAAAGGTCAAAGAAATCAGGTTCATTTTGGGAACATCTATATTTAGAGGGCATCGGTCTTTTAAAAGACATTTGGCCAGATAATATTACAAATGTGCAGGGGAAACGGACATTCCAATCCACTAAATTGTAGATTATAATTTAAATGCTCTGTGGAAGTTATTTTTTAGAAACAAGTGGGTTGTTATTGGATTATTGAGTACAGTGAGACCTCACTATATTGGAACACTGGTGACAGCATGCTATACTCCATTTACTAGAGTAGCGTCATTTATTCGTGAAGTACATGTATGTTTATGTTGGATACTCGTCTGCAAAAGTCACACTTACTAATTCACGCGGAGTTCATGGACATTGTCGTGGTGCTGTTGTATCAAAGCTAGCCTCCATTTCTTCCAATCCTCTTGGACATTCGTCTGCCTACCGCCTATACGTCACGTGATGGCGGTGTGACCACATCAGCGGCGGCGGATAGGATGTTGCTCCAGCTTCAGGGGCATGATGTAACCTCAAGACATCGACCTCAATTGACGACTCCCAACCTACGATAGGGCGGTCACAGAGGTAGGGTACATCAGGCACTTCATGCCGGACCCCCACAAGAACTGCTAGCCATTTACAACATCATACTCGCCGCTGTTATTTTTTGTAGTTTTCTTGATATTAGTGAGTGTCATGCACATCTTAACGGCTACTAAATAATGATGGACAAAAATGATAATCTATTTTTTTTAAATTTCTAAGTCTTCTTTATTTGTTTAGCGCATTTGATTATCAAATTCACCATTACATCACTTAGCAGTCTTAAAATATCCCAAATTATGAAAATATTTTTTCAGTACATGAAGCAAATTATCTGTCATTAAATGTCAAGTAACAGACTACACACAGTCCACTTTGATATTTCCACAGATGCTACCCTAACCGATGAATATTCTCTAAATTTTCTCCACTCCCGGCAGCATTTAGGAGCTGTGCAGTTATTATGAATGAGGGCAGCCTTTAGTTGTATTACAAGACTGAAAGAGTGGGAAAGTTGGGTGGCCTTTGTTCAGACTGGTTACTAATTAATGAATTTAGCTTACGTTATTGTTTATTGCATTTAAACATAGAAAATCGCCTGCTGGTTGTATATTTTGAATCAGTTTGCTTCAGGTGTTAAGTATCGTGTTGTTTGTATGGTCTCCTTATTACACACGTTAACGTCAGTGAGACGCCCGGATGTTTGGCGCGTTAACACATACAGTTGGAATCAGGGTGCAAAGTTGTAAACGTTAACCGTTTACATTTGCGTGAACTGTACCCATTCTTTTATCATCTGAATGCTTTTTTCAAGATCAAAAGTACATTTTTGCTGCTGAAACATTTACTTTTAAGGTCCGAATGTAATAGAATGTTATAGTATAATACATACTTTTAATGAAATAGTTTGCATATTATTGACATATTCTCACGGATAATGTAATAAAAACACAAATTGGTACCATTTCACTATTTATTTAGCAAGTTTATACCTAACTGTTAACAAAGTATGAGATCAAGAATTGTTCATTTGACTAAACCTTTTTAATTCAGAAAATAAAACATATAGCATTGTTTATAAATAATCGTCGTGAATAAAACAATGCACAAACATTATGACAATCTATAGATGAATATATGTTACTTTGAGAACAATTATCAAATAGAAGATCGACTTACATATATCAGAAGTTCACAGCATTATTTAACAAGGAATGTGTTTTCAATGTTTTGGTGAACAACCAAGTTCCATGTAAAATGTTTACATAAATCGTTATTAGAATATAGGTCTTATACAATATATTTAAGGGGTGTCACATGATTGAAAACATGAAATTCACATACTTTTCTCTGATGTATTTTCTGACTAAATTTCAGTGAACCGAAAATGCAAGTCGGTCTGATAAAAGATTTGTAGAAAGCTAAAACTCTCAAATGGTTTGTAAGTGATAAAAAAGGGATCCAGAAAAAATCATTCCAGTTGAAACAAATTTCAAGTTAGATGCTTTTAACTAAAAACGTTTCATTTCTTCATGTGTAACCAGAAATAAATAATTGATAATTCCTTGTGCTTTTGTTTTGTCATCATTTTTAATTTTCTTCAAAATTAACGTTTTCTTTTTCTTCATTTTTCAATTCATATACTAACACCCTTTTCATGTAAGTTTAGGCAGTGAAATAGTTTATCAAGGGTATGCTTTACTTTCATGGTGAGAATAATTGTACATGCCAAATAACACAGCAACTTATTTCAAGTACTGGTTAACAAAACATATAGAATGTCATTAACATGATCATCACATGGAGCCATTATTATTTAAAGGATCAATCAAGTCGCAATTTTCCTAAATATTTTCACCGGTTTAAACACATGCGTACTGTACAGCAGAACCTTTCAATTGGACATGCGTCTTCCTTACTCAGACATTTAACTACTGGTTTGATCATTCCTACCTCCTACTAACCCAACACTTTAATTCTCATTCGTGCATTGTGCTGTTTGCTACCTTTCTCTAAGGCCTGGCAATGCCGGTCTTCATCTGCCGAGACAATATTTACATCTGGTGATCTTAGAGAAAACATGCATTTATTTCTGAACATCACGTTCTATACTCTCCAAGTACACACATTGTAGGGACTTCCACAATACTGGTTTGTTCACACAGAAGCAATGAAGCATGCCGACACAATACTAGTACGCCTCATCAGCAAATAAGAAATAAGAAATAGCTTTATTTAAACAATGTGTACCACCAGATATTGGTGAACAAAAGCAACATTTGCCATTACCCGTGCTTTGGACCAGCCATTGATACAACAAAGTGATACATTTCATCAGCACTAGCAAAGTAAACCAAACTGTGTGACAATAGTGTGCAATACCAGTTTTCACAAAGTGAAAGTTGCTGGTCTTTGGACAAGTAAAATATATAGTTTGACTACTAATTTGTGTATTAGTGTGCATCAAACAGTCATAAACTGTGATACAAATACATGGACCTTGATGCCTATCTACCCTTTTCAGATTTTGGTCATTTCTGCATTTCAATTTGCTTTTTGAGAATGTTTTCTGCTACACATGGGGTTATACACATGATACTGCAAACAGCAATGTAACGTGAAAGGCTGACATACATATGGAAGTCAGTTTTACGAAGCCTGATGTTTCTCAGCAGATTATATTTCAGCATTTTAAGTTGCATTCTAGCATTGTTTATAAATTCGTCAATACATGATAAATGTATTGAATTCATTGTAAATTTACTCTAAATACATGTTGTTAATGGGTTTTGTTAACGACATGGTGTCGAGAAGGGTGGGCCCTATTTGGTGTGAAAATATTTCTACCTCATTTCTAACATACTTGATAGCATTTATAATAAATTGCTGTTAATAATTTCAACATCTTACTATCATTCCCATCAATATATAAAAAATACATGCATATGTATATGCCTCACGAACTCATTTTAAGAAAATACAGGGTAAAATATCTACACCCGCGTGGACATCTTTAGTATTGCACATCAACATGAATATTCAAGTACCGATCCTTGACTTTTGAAAGGTGGTACCTAGTATACTACATTTGTAACTACATTTCTTGGTTGACATCTATAATGCACACTTTATATATTAAAACTACAAAGTACACTGAATATAAGTAAATGTTGCAGTACATAGTACAGAAAATGTAAGTACTGTAAAGAGATTAAGCATACATTTTCACAAGCATCACAACGTAATAGCATTTGCTGAATATTGTATCACATAACAGGAGAAAGCAGTCAATCATACCTACTATAATAGCGACACATTGGTAAAGATCACACATGGGGACGTTTTTACTCTCATTAATATAGAAATATAGTATTTCAAATGCACGGCATACATACAGTTACAGTACTTAATCCTTTCAGTGGTTACAAAATGTACAATACTTTTCATTTGCAGATACAAACAAACATAAATATCGACACATTGGCCTTTAGCATATGCATGACAACATTCATATATCAGAGCATGCATCTATGCTATTGCACTACTATAGACTGACTGCCTTAATTATGTATGGAATGTCTAAACAAACGTCTGACTCAAATATAACTTGTAATATAATAACACACACTATAAGTAAAACCAGCCTTAAAAAGTAGCTCAATATCAATTTTGCCTAATGACCCTTCACACGGTGTGCGTGAAATAGCATTTATTATACTGCAGATAGAAACTACGTTGTGGCTACTGGGGTCACTTCATATATACACAGGAGGAGGGTGTAGATACTACATACATGTAAATACTCGGTTACTGTATTCACCACAAAGTCAACATACATACGTATAAATACTTGCATTCTCTTGTTCATACAATAATAAATAACCTACTCCAACGTGTATTATGGCACATAGCAGTTTTGTAACTAATCTAATAAAATTTCCTAAATTTGTCAAAATCTCATGCCATTTGAATCCAATATTTCATGAAACCAATAGTCGTAAGGATGATGTTATTAGAGTTTATGGTACAAAGGTTAAAACGAGCATTAACATGACTCTAGATTTACAGTATCTACTAGAATTAAGGCTATAGATCAATTTTCCTAACTGTAGTATTGGTGTACAAAATGTGCGTGGCATTACTACCCGATGTCCCACTGCAAGAAACACCAACGTGTGTCATTTTACTATTTTTTACACCAACATCCTCTTTGCTAACAATAAACACGTACTTTTTGGCGTGCATTCTTTGCTTTGTTGGGTGACACGAGTTGACAAGTTCAATTTGATATCCTCTGAATGTTTGCCGATGGAATCAAAAGACAAATACAGTTGTGAGCAAAGAAGTTCAATTCTAACCAAATATTGACTTATCAGAGGTATTTATAAAGCATCACGAAAGAAAACACTAGCAAATAAAAAAATAACCTAAATGTACAATTTAAGAATTTTATCTATAGTTTAGAAATAATACCAAAATACATGATAAACATCTCCAACTGTAAACTAATACTTTTATGATTGTAACAGATTCATAGGATGTCAATATCTCTAAATAACAAACCCCATTAATTATGAGGTAAAATCACAAAGATGTCACATCTACGTGACGTCATCGTAGGCTCTGATGCAGACATTTTGAAATCATTTAGCCAGTAATTTGTGCAACAAAAATAGGTTACCTCATAATCCAGTAAAAATTCATCCATGGGGACACCTCACACACGGAAGCATCTCACTATTAGGGACACCATATCATTCTCTCATCGGTGGCTGTAAATCGTTACTAAACCATTTCACAAAAGGGAACACCTGAATAGTGTTATGGAGACACTATTTCGCACTCCGACGAGTGTCCCTAACAGCGCGGTCTCTCTCTATCCACTTCACATCTGCATCAAGCGCAGCCGCACTCCTCGACGGACATGTTAGCGAGCTTGGTCTTGATGATGTTTCCGTCCTCGTTGATGTAGAGCAGCGGCAGGCCGGACATCCGGCGCGGGCTGCAGCAGAACTCGTAGTCCGCTTTGTTCCGGTTGCCGGAGTGCTTGAAGCGCTCGAGGATCTCGCTGTGGCGGTGCGACAGCTGGTCGGGCATGAGCACGTCGGGACAGTCGCCCTGGCAGTAGTTGGCGAAGTAGCCGTCCGGCTTGATGATCCAGTCGTCCCAGCCGAGCTCCTTGAACGTTACGTACAGCGTCTTTCTGCAGCAGTGTCCAGGCCGCGCCGCGCCGTCGCACTCTGATGCGTGCCGGCGGCTGCGCCGAGCCGCACGCCGCCGCTTCGCCACCACCACGATGAACGGCCGGCGCTTGTTCATCTTGCGTCGCCGCTTCTCCTCGCGCCGCTGCTTCCTCAGCTGCTGCCTCTGCTGGCGTCGGTCTGAGGAGGAGGACGATGGGGAGCCGCTTGATGATTGTTTCCGGCGCTTTGTTCTTCTGGAACGGGGCGCGTGGGCAGGCTGTTTGTGTCTGTCTTTGTTGTCCTGACAATGGACAAGGTTTATATAATGGAGTTATTTTTGATTGGGGAAAGGAAGATCTTTGTTGCTGATAATGAGGTGCTAGTTTGTCAATGAAATGAAGTCAATTGCATCTTGTTTTCATATTTTAGGGCACGACTTGTTCGATAATCATAATTGCAAAAATATAATATTACTGTACAGTACATCAAATGTCAAGACTTAAAATCATTATTAACCACTGATCACACATAATGACTTTGGGTTTCAATAATTCAAAAACTATATGTGTTTTATAAAAAATGATGTAAAATCTGATGTCTTTTACTAGTACTCAAACGTTTGACTAAAATAAGTCTGCAACTGATGGACTGTTGCCAATAAAGAAATTGTTAGATTCTTGTACTTAGAATCATAATGAGCCCAATCTTTGATATAGAACGGACGTTTTTGGTATTATCCTTGTACTTAGAACCATAATCGACCCCAATTCTTATTCCTTATCTTCTATATCTAATTCTGAATTTGTCAGCTATTGTCTTTGTATTTCATGATCAACCCAACCTCTAGTACTGACCTTCTTGGCTTATCCTTGAAATTACACCCATAATCACCTCAACCTCTGATCTACTACTGACCTTGATAGTCTTATCTTTGTACTTAGAACCATAGGCAGATGCGATAGGCCCAGCTCTCAACCCCACACCTCGTGGGTCTACAAAACCCATCAGATCCCTAACGTGACCCCCCCACTTATCTGCAAAAAAGTCTGGATCTGCCTGTGCATAATCGCCCAAAATCTGATCATGCACCAACCTTGCTGCTCTTCTCCTTGTACAGCATGACAGGCTCGACGAGTCCGTGGGCGCAGTTCTCGCACTGGATCCTCAGGTAGAGGTTGCGTGACGCCGCCCCCGAGTTGTCCATCATGGCCTGCAGGACGTGCGTGGGCAGCACCAGCTTCTGCCACTTGGTGTGTTTCACCTGTAAGCACACAGACTTAAATGGCTGCATTTTTTTTATATTGGACCACGGTATAGCAGTTATGTGATGGCTGCACTTTATTTGGTATTGAATGTGTATTATTCAAGAGAATTTATTAACTTATGAAAATGTATTTCAGTACTTGTCTACGCATACGACCACATTAACCACTCAAAACTTTAAAAAATAGGACATTGTAATGAAACTAATTAATTAGTATGGTTAATCTGAGCATCCGCCCTTTCATGTCATGACAGAATCATCTTTCACCACGTATTTCTCATCTACTTACTAAAACAATAAACATGCAGGACCGATAAACATACGCGACTGTGAGACTGGGACTTTGGATCAACACATGTGAGACTGGGGCTTTAAATGAACATTCCTGCCGACTGTCAGACTAGGGCTTTAGATGATGCCTGGGAGGCTGGGGCTTTAAATGCACAATCATATTTGTGATTGTGAGACAGGGGCTTAAGATTTACCTTTGTGACTAATAAGACTGTGGCTTTAGATGTTCAGTCGCGACTGTGAGACTACGGATTTACATTCACGAATGCAAGATTGGGACTACATATTCGTCGCTGTGAGACCGGGGCTTATATGGGGACATCATCTACGTACCACGTTTCTGAAGGTGATGAGGTGGGTGTCAGGCCGCGGCGTGTCGGACTCGGGGAACGCCTGGAACACATTGAGGACGATGTGTTGTGACGGATTCTTGCCCGAACGCTTCTTCTTGGGGTACTGCAAGGGAGCGAAACATAAAACATAAAACTGTGAAAAAGTGTTCTTGCAGGACCCCTTCTTAGGGATTGCAAAGTAGTTCATGTTCATTGATACCGGTAATAATAAATTTACAATTTTAAAGAGTTTTCTATAACAAAATTTCAGTTCTTCACTAATTTCGCGACCTTTTGACCCTTGGTGACCTCATGACTTTTGTTCCAGGCCTATTACATTTAATGATATGGTGTTTTACACTTTTCCTACCCCTAAATTGAGCTCCTTCATGAGGAATCACTGTCGTCACACCATACGTGATTTTCTCACTTACTGCCGACTTATCACTCAACCGTAGGAGGGTAGACGCTACATTTTGTGTTGCAATATTTCATATTGTCCTAGTTGCTGGGGTGCCGACTTATCAAAAGTGCTTCCCATTTTATTATATTTGTCATATACAGCATTGGCAGATCCAGGGGGGGCCGCAGGGGGCACCCCGCCCCTTTCCCCACCAAAATACTTCATTTTCATGTTTTTTTATGAAATCCCGTAAGTGCGCCCCCTCTTTTCCTTAAGTGCGTCCCCCTTTTCCGAAAACCTGGATCTGCCTCTGTACAGGATGGTGTACTTAAAAAGAATAGAGATAAATTTAGGGGGCATTTTATGCACAGTCTAGTTCGCTCAGTCTAAGGACTACTTCTATAGGCCTATTGGCCTAAGTTACCCTTGCATGGTTTCCTGATGTAGTCACAAGTTTATATCGTTTTCAGCACGGACAGAACGCCAGACATAAATAAAATGAAGGTGAACATGTGTTACCTTAATGAGGACGTTGAGCTGAGCGTTGGTGACCTGCAGCCCCCCAGCAGGGGTCCCGCCCCGCCGCCGCCCGCCGCCGCCGCCCTCCCCCAGCGTGAACTGCATGATGTCATCAGCAGACGCGTTGGCGGCTGGAAGCAAAGGAAAAAAGGGTGAAGATTATTTGGTGATCATTAAAAATAACCGGTCATCAATCATTGTCCTTACTAATAGACGGATACAGATTATGTGAGATTTCTTCAATTGTTCACCCCAGCACTGTGACATTGATTTATAAAAGAACTAAGTGATGTGCCACTAGTTTTACTGGGTGCAATTGTTGTAACAAGATGGTCAAAATTATAATGACAGCGAATTTCTTGCTGTAGACACTTTGACAGCTGGAAGTAAAGAAAAAAGCAGCAATTTTATCTGTATTTAGATGTGTAATATAAATCTAATGTACTTGTACATGTAATTAATGGACCCTTGTGTTGGCTAAGTTTACAAGTGGTATTCTACAGCTTCGTATCGAAAGTGGTCGACATTCTAACACCAAAGTTGAGGAAAGATTATGTGAACTTTGTAATTTAAATGAAGTGGAAGATGAACTCCATTTTTTATGTAAGTTTCCATATCTAACTAATTGTAAAGGTCCATATCTAACTAATTGTAGAGAAGAGCAGTACGATCTTGCCAAACAGAAAGTGCCTGAATTCTCGAATTTAAATGAACATGACAAATTTATTACGTTAATGTCAAATTGTAATTTAATTGTTGCTAATTATTTAATCAAAGCATGGGATCTAAGAAAGTCAAAATTATATAATTAATAATTCTGTATATCCAGCTATCATTGTCTACATGGTCTATTATTGTTTTTCTTTTCTTTATTGTTCTTTATTTGTTACATCGTCTGCTTGCTATATATATTATTATATTCTATAATTCTACAATATAACTGTGTTACACTGACGTATAAACCCACGGAGGTTGGGTAGATCTGTACATGTTTGTAAATAGTTTTAATTACTGTAGATCTACTGTGTCAGTATAATAAACAAATTTTTGACTTGACTTGACTTGTGTAAGTTTTGATTTACAGGATTCTTTCTAAAAACTATGAGGCACATGGTCACTTCTAGGACCTGAACACTGGACCATTTTAATTGTCACACCTGTTCACCAAGCACTTAAGGCAGGCGCTTTACCACTCGGCCATCCTGACATTACTAAAAACTATATCTTCAACTGAGGATTGTTATTGATCCCATCTTAGCATATGAAGCAGTGTTATCTGAAGTGTATCACTCACATGTTAAGGGGACTGTGAACTCATTTCTTAGGATTTTATTAAACTTTGATTTTCTCACTCATTATTGCTTCAATTCTTACAAATTACACCTTATTTTGTAGATAATTATCTAATCTAATGACACAACATGTTTTGAATTGTATAGATTGATGAAAAAATTTCTTTATAAAGCAATTAATGAAAAAATGACAACTTTGCCTGCGAAGCATATAACTGATAGTAAAACATCGAAATTACCAAAATCACTATTCAGTTACAAAATTTGTATATTTATCTAGAAAACCTTGCCTCAAATTTTTTTTATATTTTTCCTATTTATCATTTTACATGCATTTTAAATTTTAAAACCACCTATTTTCCGAATTTTCTTGCAAATCAATACAAAAACGTTCATAATTCATCAACGAAATAAAAAAAAATCAAAATCCCTAGTAAGGTTTTCTTCAGAATGCATATATCTTCAAATATATACACGTTTGTGAAAATTTGATTTCATGGTTAAGGAGAAATATAAAAAGAAAAATTCATCCACTATGCAAACTTAGTTTTGAGAAAATGGGCTTTAAACATGGCCTATCAATATACATTGATAGTAGTTTTGTCTATAAAATGTATCATATAAGAAAAACTATTGGTGATAAAAGGTTCATTTTAAAAAGATGTTGTTGTTCATCATTTATAGCATACAAAACATTAAAAATGTAAAAATTTAATTTTTAGCCCATATAACCTTATAAGCCTGCAAAGAATGAGTCATTGTTTTTCACTCCAGCTTGGTCTTTACAAAATGCGTTGTAATGGGAAAACTATTGAAGATAAAAGGTTCATTTCAAAACATGTTCTTCTTCATAGTTTAAAGTATAATAAATATTAAAAAGCTGAAAATAGAATATTTTTCCCTTAAAGACTTCACAGTACCCTTAACACTCAAAGATGAGCAAGTGAATGACTGACAGCTGTTGGATAAGAAGACAAAGATAAGTAATGCTTATCAATGAAAGCAAAAAGTTCATCCATCAAATATAGTTACAGGAAGAATCTTTCAAGGTGGTCGACATTAGTGTGGACATTGACTGCTGTTTTTGTAAAAAAAACTTGCTTGTCTTCATCTTTTTTTTTCCATATTTTGTCTGTCGCCATTTGTTTTTTCTGATTAGAGTTAATTCAAGGAGAATCTTGCAAAATGTTAATGACCTTCTTAAGTGCAAGTCCACACATCCGGCTTACTTATTTGCTGTTGTTAGTGGAAAAATAGTGATTGTAAAAAAATGGTCCAGACATATAGAGATCCTTACGTTCAAAAAGCGAGTAGAAGCATGCATTGAATCTCGCACTCTAACGCAATGTGTAATTGTAATTGTATTATTGAAACCGTAATGATTGACCCAACTCTGGTGTATGCAAATGTTGAACGTGTAGGCCATATGAAAGTCGTCGTTGTTAGGTGGGAGGGCGTATTTGTGTAATCAACATTTAGTTATGGTAAATGCAGGGTATGAGTACCTACATATATACAGGCAAACAACATTTAGAAGTGTAATCAACATTTCGAAACGAGGAACACTTGTAATCAATAGTAATTTTATGACCTAATTAGTTATTTTGTAATTAACATTCAGAAGTCATGATTGTATTTGGAATTTAAAAAAGGGTTATTGATCAAACAGAGTACCTACAATGCAATAGGACCTTCTATTTGGGATCAACCCCTATAAGGAGACCACCCTTATAATGAGACCATCGCTCACCGTCGCAAACCTTTATATATGAGCCACTGCCAACCTCTATAATCCTTGCGCGTATTACATCATGAACATTGATATTAGAGGATTCCTTCACCAAGTCTATAGGGCTATATTACATAGCCTCTGCCAGGACTCGAACCCTGGACCACTACCACTATGGCACCTATTCACCTAGCACTTAAGACAGGCGCATTAGGCCATTGTTACTTCTGCTCTCAATTGTATATCCCGTAATGCCCCAGTCTCAGTCACGACTGTCCATCCAAAGACCCTGCCTCTCTGTTCCACGTGTTCATTCACGATTGCTGCTCTGTGTGATCATCAAATATAAATGGATCAATACATTGTTCCACCTATTGTACATACAAAAGTGAATTTGGGAAAATAATAGGCTACGTCAATTACCATTGGATACAAAAGCAAAACTGATTCGGTTTCTGAAATATGAAACCCTCAAAATACATGTCCTTTTTTTGGCACAGAGCTGCAGACCAGAAAAACATGTCATAATAATAATAACCACAAAGTTATTGAGTCACATCCAACCGTGATTATAGACTGTAAGGAGGCATATACACTGCTAACCCGAGGGGAGATTGTGATACAGGAACACTCATAATCTGGGTGTCACATAGCCAGCAAATACATTGATAAGTCACATTATAGATGAAGTAAATCTAACTGAGAAATTGACACTGTTACCAGAATCGTACTCGTCATGTTTAAAATAGAACAAGGCACTGTACTTATAGTGTAATAGTTCCATAGTAGTGTATAATAGTTCCCAAAGATGAGGTAGAGAAAAAAGTTCTTTTTTAAATGGCATGTGATATGTGATATGTATGATTTTGCCACATTCACACATGTAGTACGGGAGCTGCATTATTTTCAAATATATATAATTTGGCATGGAGCATCAGGTCTCATATGATCTATCTATACTTTTGTAACCCACGGACTTTCTAGTATCTTCTACTATTTTAAAGTCTGAAGTCAACGTAGTTTGATAATTCATATTTACTTTAGATCTGTCAAAAATTGTTAGATTAAAATTTGGTAATAACACAGAGATGAAAATGCCATGAAGGTACGAAAAATACTAAAATAAGCAGTAGGGCTACTAAGTGTATGGATTTAGCCTGTCAAGGGGCCTTTAAATGATCTGACATAGAGGCCTATTCTAAAAGCTTCTCTATGATCCAAACGTAGCCGACTGTTTGGCTAATATTTCGTCATTTACAAAACAAACTAGATCAAAAGTGCTCAGAGAGCACAGCGTTGCTAGTGCAACATTGACCCATGGGAAATAAAGATGTTCGCTTTGCAATCAAAGCAGAAAAAAGTCTTACTTGTTGCGTGACTCATCTTACATCTATGTTATTGGCATTGGATCGCAGGTGCTTTCTAAACATGGCTACAGTAAATATCTATTGCCCATGAGTCGACATTAATATGGTAACACTGTGCTCTCTGAGCACTTTTATTCTAATATAACAACTATGCCAATTCGATGGTCATGTTTCGCACAGTATTGAAACTATAGTGGAAAAATGGAAAGGAAATAATTAAAATGGCCCTCTGAAAGGTAAACTCTAATTGACAAAGTGCCAAAATTGGATACAGTTAATGTTCAGTAGACATGTAAGCATTGTACAAAGTTTGAATGCTTTCTCACAAGCATCAACAAAACTATTGCAGAGAAAATGTTGAAAATGGACCCAAAATGGCACTATGGAAGCACACTTTAATTGGCAAAGTGCCCAAAATTGAATCACTTCGGTGTCGCGTCATACCAAATAGTTGTGTAAAGTTTGAACGAAATCGGGCGAAGCGTAAAAGCTCTAGCTAGTCCGGAGACAAACATACATACATACAAACGAACGAAACACAAGACTTTCGCTTCAGCTGCTGAAGCGACGCAACAAACACATATATCTTCTATTTTTAGCACAGCAATCTATTTTTAGAGCAGCTGTAGTTGGGTATTTTCTCGTTTAAGCATGTGGTACTGTTTATTTGTAATGGCAAAGCTTTGATCAAGATGACATACTTAATATATTATTGGCTAATCCTTACCTGGAAAATCACCCATGCATGCTGCTGCTTCTGCAGCTGTTGCTAGTGAACACTCTGGTTTTAAAGGCTATTAAAACGAAAGTCAATGTTTCATGGAAATGTGATTTGGAAGATCGTGGACTCGAACTCACGACCTCCCAGCTATGATTCAGACCAGTCTCATATGTCATAGTCGGGTGCGCTACCATTACGCTAATCTCCCATGACGAAGGACAGACAAGTCGACTTCGCCTATATGCTGCGATGCGCAATCACACTGCCTGACACCTGACGCTATATTTAGCTTCACCAACTGTGCCAGCCTTGATCAGACATGCACCCACTGACTTCGTTTGTTGGGCACGATGTTAATCTATCAGGATGCATTGTGTCCGAGCCCACTTTAACAGGCCAGGATGTCCGAAGCTGTATATTTGATATCACAAGGATTCCTAGGGTTTTGTAATAGACCTTATATCTATAAGAGCTAGAGGCTGTCACAACTGTACTTGCCCGTCATCTTTGCACTTAATATACTGTTTACATGATTAGTTTTTGTAATAATAGAAGTAAAAACTATTAGATATAAGATCTTGAAAGACTAATATGGATTAGACAATCAGTTATTCAGAAGTGAACATACATGTACGTCATGACGTTAACGTTATTGGTGCCTGCTATCAAACAATACCAGCTGATTTGTATGGAAAAGAGTGATGGTGTACTAAATACTCTGCTAAATACTATAGGCTGATTTAAATGGTCATGTAGTGAACAGAGCAAAGTAATGTGGCTGCCACGTCTTCGGATGGGTGAACAAAACAAAGTAATGTTACTGCCTAACCTTCAGTTGGGTGATTCCCAGGGACCAGAAAATTATAAACACCATCACAATCAAAAATGAAAAGTACACCGCCCAAAACATTGTACCAGTGTACATGTGAGAATAAAAGGAAAACAAACACAATAACAATAAAAAATGAGAACAACCAAACACAAACGAAAGAACTCTGCCAACAAAGTACCTAATTGTGTTAGTTAATGTCAGTATATCGCATAAACAGTCACGCTATGTAAATTAAGTCTTCCTACATCAGAAATAACTCAATTTGTAACCTACAACAGACCCCCAATGAGTGCGTTGTAGACGCTGGTTCCCTGGACGCCTAAACTCATTACAAACGCAATACAATATGAACAATGGAGCGTATCTGCGCGTCATCTTAATAGCCGTCCAGGGTCCAGGCGGATGGGCTTTTATGCTGTGGTGACAAATTTGTCTCTTTCATTGAGATCACAAAGCTGATTTCAATGGACGTCGTCTGCGTGTATTTGTTTAATATGGGACAAGTGAGAGCGTCATATATTCAGACTCTTGTGTACAGTTATGTCAACGTTTAAATGATACATTGTTGGCATTTATCGCAGTGATCTCTGCATTAAGTTCTGGGACGGCACAAAGGGTGTCTACTACTAGGTCAACTACTGTCCGAGCCCCGCACATGGTCTAAAGAGACACGGTGACACAGCCGGTTTTGGGCCACATTTACCTGTTACAGTGACACCTATCTATGGTTAGACACGCCCATAATTAGAATGTATAACCATGGCATTAACAAAGCGATACAACATATTTTTGAACAGCCTTAAAAAGACCCAGGGAAAAGGCCCTAGTTTTGCGACACCATGTAGGGACGTTATCATCAGTTGATGACGATTTGACGCTGATTTTAGGCTGATTTTGTCAGTGCCATCAATTTGGTTGATGTCCACTTTTTTCTAATAGCATCGTCTGTGCATTTGGCCGTTTGGTGCCTGGGAATGATGGAGAGAAAGTATCAGAGGATGACAAAGAGAGAGGCGAAGATAGACAGATGGCGATAGAGGATGACCAAGGGACGTGCAGCAGATGACCGAGGAATAATAAGAGACACAGGGCAGACTTGCAGGCAGACAACGGAAACCATGCTTTGCAGACAAAAAACTAGAATGATCCTTTCCAAAATGCTCACATCCTCACTGATACCACTTGGGTGTTGTTGGTAGAGAAGTCCCAATGTCCTATCTGAGTGTCCTATCTGAGAGTCCTATCTGAGTGTCCTGTCTGAGTGTCCTGTCTGAGTGTCCTGTCTCACTTTCCGGCCTCTCGCGGGGCTCTTGCAGCCTTTCTCCTTGAGGTTGCCGCCACAGATCGGCGCGTCAGATGACAGCCGTTTCACGTAACTCATCACTAGATGGCGGGGGTTGCACTTCAGTGTCTGCTGCTGCTGCTACTGCTGCTGCTTCTAGTGGCAGCTTGAGCGTCTTGTTGCTGTGACGCGGTCTCTAACTCTGCGTCATAATCAGTGTCTCTGCACTCAACCACCCCCAAATGTCCAATGTGCACCGGTCAAGGTCCAGGATAATCCCCACACAGCCAGTCATGTTTCCGGGGTCCTTATCGCTGGATCTCGGCTGGATCTGTGCTCCAAACCCATTGAAACAGGATGGAGTACTTTCCTGCTCATTCATATACTGGGCAATTGTATTTTCAAATGAACATTTTTATTTTGCAGTTTCTCAAGTGAGTCCCCACTTTTCCGAAAACCTGGATTTACCTGTGTCATAAAGTAGCTGTTTTTCATTTAGATATTCGGACCGGTGTATATATGATATTATTGACACATGTTTAACATGGACACATATTTAATATGGACACATGTTTAATGTGGACATATGTTTAATGTGGACACATGGTTAATATGGACAGATGTTTAATATGGACACATGTTTAATGTGGACATATGTTTAATGTGGACACATGGTTAATATGGACACATGTTTAATGAGGAAACGTGTTAATGTGGACACATGTAGTATCACGCGTTGCCTATCTAGCGTTATCTACAATGTTACCATTGCAAAATAGACACCTTTTAGCACTTTACATCACTTGAAATAGAAATCAAAACAAAGCAAAGAAATGTAACATAATTTTATCAAATCATGTGTTTGGAATGCAATGCAAAACATAACCACAACACAGTTTCGCGCAGAATCCAAAACATTTAACATGTTTATGATATTGTAGCCACCAGAAAAACGTCCTTGTTCGCTTTTAAACTCACAAAACCGCTGTGTTTTATGACAGAGGCTGGAATACACGGTCCATACATGGGATAAACAGACGATGATTAGTCCCTGTATGGGGTAAAGTGTAATACGGCGACAGAGGGGAAACGCACTCAAGAAGGTACATGACGTATTCAGAGGTGGTCTAAATTGTACAGTCTCCTGTCCTATCAGTCCAAACTCTCTCCACAGCAGATAACCCAATTCTGTAGAATTCTGCACATGCCGTGTACGTGTATCATTTGTCACCAGTAGCTTTGTCTTGGCAATGTTGGAAAACACGTTTTAGATTTGAAAAGGAAGCCGTTCAGAGCGTAATTTTAGAATATAATCTGTTTTAAAGTGCTGTATTTGAAGGCTGGAATTGCTAGCAGAGTGTCTGAGATTGCAGAACCCACAATTAAGAGCAACCCTCTATTTAGATCAGATTCAAAATACACCCATTTCTCGCAGTCTTAAGACTTCACCATGAAACCATTACCGGCTATTCAACAAGTACGAGATTTATACTCAATTGAGACTTCTAGATATGGTTCTACAGTATCTATATATAAAGCCAAAGGGAGGGGGGTGCCTTTTGAGTGTCAAACGAGTTTATTGAACCCGGCTGGTATTTTTTAGCACCCCGAGTGCACAAAGCTTTCATATTTGCCTGTTTAGTGCCAACATAAAAGCCCAATTAACCATCGGACTCAGGCCCACTTATACAGTGCCACATTTCTTGAGTAGAGACCACCAATGCACAGTGCTTAGGTGGACATCTTAAAGACAATGTACTATGCATTACAGCTTGCATTTCAAAATATCATATATTTACATTTTATGAGAACAGCGTTCTCCTCCCATATGTATGTGTCAGTAGTTAAGTGGACTGTGGTGGTGAAAAAATGAATTTTTTGTTTCTGAAAAGACATTGGAAACCTCATTGAAATTGTTACCAGGTCCAGCATAACCTCCCATAAGGACCATATCTATAAAGAGACCACCTCTGAAAAGACACCATTCTGCACGATACCAAAGCGTTATAAAGAGACAACGACAAACCTCTATTAGGATACCACCTTTCAAATAGACGATAATTATGAGCACAGTCCTCGGGGTGGTTTTTATAGAGAGGTCATACTGTGCATAGACTGAGCATTCACCATGAAGCAAAGTGAGCAAATACAGTGGAAAACACAAATCAAAACAAATCCAAAGTCAGCCTCAAACATGACACAAAAAACACAAAACCAGAAAAAAACACAGACAAAAATCACAATAACAAATCAACAAACACACCCCCACCCCACAAAAAAGATCCGAGGCACGTGGATAGCTTGTTTTCCATTTCCAACTCGCCCCAAGTCAATTGAGCAACATTTTTTCTGTGCTCAACCCACAGTGGCATCTCTATATAAGGACCACACGGTGAGCTTCCGCTCTCAAGTGGTCTCAATAGAGAGGTAATCTCTCTCTCTGTATGGACGTTCATGTATGTCTCTTGGAACCCCAACCCCCAAAATTGTCGCATTATATCCGTGGTCTCACTAGGAAGACGTCGCCTTCATTGGAGGTTGTACTGTACATCACACTGACAAAACCACGCTGATAAGTCGACCCCGCCGCCGCCGCCGCTATCTCGCGCCGTCCTGTGTTTATCGGCCCCCGGGGGCTGCCAGTCGCCGCCGCCGCCGGCTCGAGGGGCTTGTTGACGAGACCTTGGTCGGTGCAGCGCGGGCAGGGCAGGTCTGTACGGCCGGCTCGGCGGGAGGTTAGAGCTGGCCGGAGAAGGAGGTGGATGTCCACGGTACAGGGGAACCTGGCTATTCAGACCACCCCCTGGACGGGGCTCAGATGGTCTCTATAGGGAGAAAGCTTGGGACGCCCCACCCCTGTCAAGCAAATTGCGTTATTGATGTGGTCTTTATAGAAGTAATCGTAATGGGAGTTAGTCATCAGACTGTATTTCTTTACTAGTAGGTGCTTTGATATAGTGGTAGCTCTCTGTTCAGACTATTCCGGGGGGGGGGCATCAACTGGTCTCAATAGGGAGGTGGTGTCTGTTTGGAGGTTCTTGCTGGTCTTCATATATGAAGGTTTGAGCCCGCAAAAATGGTCTTATTAGAGCATCGATATCAAAGCTGAAGACAGGTTTTGCAACTTTAACCTTCAGTTTGACTACCACATCAAGTGACCCTAAACTGACTTGATCTCACTTGGCGATGTAGTTAAATGGAAGAGCTCAAAGTTGAAAACCCTTTCTTCGGTCATATCAATACAGTGGCCGTGAGTAAAGCGCCTGTCCCCGGACAGACGCCGCCGCCTCGTCGCCACAACTGGGTTATCACTCAGACAGTATACGCCACAGGTCGACCAGGGAATTTATCTCAGGTGTACTTATATAGAGTTGATCTGTTCACAGAGGTTCGATGTGCTCTCTTGTATATACACTTCTTTATGCACTTTATAGAGGCTCAGCCGGTTTAAATACAGTGCGAATGGGTGGATGGGCAGAGAGGTAGAGAGCATACTAATGGGTAACTTACCACTATAGTCGGGTCGCAGTCCATGAATCGTGGAAAACATCTGTAGTAAATGCATGCAAATTTATTGAGTGTGTGTACACCAATTTTACAATATCATAGATGGAGATGGATTTCATTGTGCAGACTTATTGCGCATTTTGCTTTTGTTTTTCATGATACAAGTGAATGTCACACATCACGGCAGATCTGATACGATGTCACGCCGGGTTGGCTGAATCATGCTAGGGTCCAAAGTTTGCACAGCATCATGGATGCTATCATGCGGAATGTTCATTCTGCTCAAAACGGCAGAGTTTTGACACGAAATGCAAAACAGACGCCACATCGTGTGCAAGTTTGAGACCAAAGTGTGATGCGAGCCATCTTTTGGAAAGATATAGCTTGTCAAGTAAATCTTAGTGTGTAAGAACAAGTTCTCTAACAATTAATTGTTAACATTCATCAGAGGTGCAACTTATTTTTTGTTTCAACACTTCTTCACACAATTAAGTAAGTAAGTAAATAAGTAAGTAAGTAAGTACCTAAGTAAGTAAGTAAAACAGTAAGTCGAAAACGAAATACAAAGACTTTTGCAGCCACCTGGTAATCTTTGCACGCCCTGTGACACACGGTGGTCACCTGGGGGGAGCGTGGTGGGGGTGGTGGCGGTAGAAGGGTCAATTTTTAAATTGCAGTAACGTCTGTGAGTGTGAACTCTGAGGTATGAGATGTGTACTTTACATGCCATGACATTGCACTTCTAGAAATCGCAATGGTCTTGATAATGTAACTATGTTATGAGAATGTCTGACAAAAAATAGAATTATTCAATATTTTCGACCCCACAATCTCGCCATATCACGATTGTATGAAATGTTAACTCCGTTAAACGGCATAAACTGTGGAGCATGTTGAAATAAATTATCGTGTTTTGCAAGACGTGTTTATTGGGCGATATTAGAGGAAATTATCTCATCGGCATGTCAGACGTTTGTTTATAAACAGTCAGGACGGACAATTAGTCAAATTCTACTTTCTATTGCATCAATATCATTTGGCAATAGATCTTTAACTCACAATCTTCCAACATTGTTATAGAAACAAAAATGTAACACCCTGTTTAAAATGCGGCATTATAAATGGTGTGGAACCTGTCTAATATAGGACAGTCTGGGTGGGTGTGGGAGGAGGTTGGGGGGAGGGAGACTAACTTCAAAGGGTCTCACTAAAGGTAGCCTCTTTACAGTGGTTCTCAGCAGTCGCAATAATTATACAGGTGGTCTTTTTAAAGAAGGCGACGCTATTAACGGAAGGTTTACTGTAAAATAGAACAAATAACCAGGGGAAAACCAGAAATGACCCTCTAATAAAATATTTTTACTGGTTACGAAATCACAACACTCCCCTTGGCCGTAAACCTACAGATAGTCCACTTTGAGGGTTAAAAACTCTATCCACTGAAAAAAGGAAACTGGACAGACGCCAATGTGACTCATCCCAAAAAGGGCAGTGGACAAATATATGTGAACACAGAAGTGCAATTAAACTTAACAGCGCCGATCTTTACCAACCAATCACACTCACAGTCACGCCAGCCGGGTCATTGAACTGTGAGTCTCATTTGGAGAAGATACAGACAGAAAAACTTTGCAGACCACCCCAAGTGGTCTCATTGGGTAGGTGGTCTCTATATGGAGGTTCGTGGTGGTCTCTGTGAAGGCTTGGGGCCGCGAAAATTCGTCTTATTATAGAGGTGGTCCCAATAGACTGTAGGTTCTGTTGTAGATTCATATCTTGGGATTAACCTAAAATGATCTCAACAGAGAGGTGGTCTTTGTAGGGACGTTGTGCAATGATTCTCGTTTCATGAACGATTGTTAGCATCGGAAATTGCCGTACTAAAATATGTTCTCCTCATACAAGTGATCTTAATGTGAGGGAAAACACACCATCACAGAAAAATGGAATAAAATGGGGGGAAAAACACACAGAAGAAAAATGGTGCCAAGAGCGAAAAATTCACCGGCATCCAATATTTATACGGCTGAGAACTCAGTAACAGAGAAGAAGGAATGTTGCAGGTTGGCAGCTCGATATCAAAGGTTATTTTGTAGATTGGTTCTCAGAAATGACCAACTTCAATGTTGCAATTAGTTATGTATTTATCTACAACATACATGATGCGTCATTTATTTAATTACTAAAGCACACGAGAGAGACGTAATCTTATAATTAGATCTAAAGTTACGTGACTGTCTCATGTCTGTGTTGAGCTTAAATAGAGCTAGAGTTGTCCAAAAAAAACTCTGAGCATCAGGTGTCAAGCAAATTGACCTCTGAAATGTTACGTCTGAGAGTGGATTAATATAATCTATCACTTTATGTGACCTGTTTAAATACTGCAACTTGATTGGTTGAATTCCCCGGATTGATCACTTGACCTCATTCCAATTCTGGGATTAAAAGCCTGTATACGGTCACATTTCTAATGAGAAATACACCAGAGGTCTGTGGACATCCGATACTCAGAGTGTCAAAATACAAACTGTGCAAGGTTCATAATCCAAGCAACCAAAGGTTAGGTTGGCACATGACATTGTTCTGTTCACCCAACCAAAGGCTAGGTCGTTAAATCACGCTGTTCTGCTCACCTAACCAAACGATGGATAGATCTAGTAGACTACAAGACAGGCACTGCTAGATCCAGGTTTTCGGAAAAGGGCACCCAGAGGATTTCCTAGGTTTTCTACACATGAAATTTTACCAGCAAAAAGGATCATTAACATTTGCACTGACACCTGGCCCCACATCACAGCGAATGTTTTCAGCTTCCATAAAATCCATCTCTCCGAGTTAGATCGATTTAGTGTGTCAGTTATTAATAGACTATCAGCCCCAAAATAACTTGTCAAACGTCCGTCCTGTTTCTCTGGGGACTCTCATGAGCTTTTAATATAGTAACACAAAGTGAGAAACTGTCAGTTGTTGATAACAATCATCACCCACAAGTAGAGAGGAGGTCTATCATTGCCCCCATTTTTTCATAGTATTGCAACAACTAGCTTCTAAAGAAACTGTTAGTATTACAGCAGAACCTCCCATTAGGACCACCGCTTTAAGAGACAGCCTCTATAATACTGAGACCGTTTTGGGAGGTCCAACTCATCCTTAAAGAGATCAACATGCATACAGAGACCACCTTCCTGTTGAGACCACTTGAGGCCAGTCCAAATGGTGGTCTTAATAGAGAGGTTCCACTATACAATGCCACTTCTATAATAACACCATTTTTCTGCTGTCCCAGGCCTTCATTGAGAGACCATCTCCGAATTGAGACCACTTGAGGCCAGCCCCCACAGGCAGACTCAGGAATGCCACAGCAAATCACCCCTCACTTCATTTCACACCCAAATACTTAATTTTCATAGGGAATTTGGCCATCAATTGCCCGCAGGAAACCCATGAAATCCCTCAAATGCACCCCTTTACTAAAACACCTGGGTCTGGCAGTGAGTTTCAGGGGTGGTCCTAATAGGCAGGTTGCACCGTACCGTCTGCACCCTCCCAGCTGTCCCGGAGCTCGCGGGTTGATGGAGATGTTGATGGGAGATTAATCCGGCGACACAGACCACATGATAAGCCTCGCTCTCGACTCGTCTCGACAGTCTCGTCTAAACTCGTGTAATCTCGCGTTATCACGTTTATTCACTTTGTATCTGTCACAGACGAGATTTGGCCCCAAAAACAAGCACTTGTTTTTTTTTCTCTTTCGGTTCAACATCTGTGCACTTGTTTTTTGGTTGGGTTTTATTTTCAGTTTGTATCTAAGTGTATAAGGTGCTTTGTGTTTTGTTTTTCAAATTGCAGGAGCAATGATATTTGCAATAATGTATTCCTCACATTATTAGTATTTGTCACAGTATCACAGTTTCTAGCTAAATACATTAGTTGCTTGTGTATTTAATTTTTCATTCAACTGGAAAATCAGACATACATGATTATATATTTTAATCAGGAAAATAGTCCAATTATTTACATTGAGCTTTCAACAGGAACTCCTGTCTGGATCACAACACACAGTCACATGAGTCCTGTTGAAAGCTCAATGTAAATAATTGGACAATTATCCTGATTAAAATATATAATTATGTCTGTCTGCCTATCAGATCCAGGATAAATGAACCTCCACCAAACTAACTGGAAAATCATTACAGCTATTAACTCGGTGTACAAGTCCTTTCGTGGATGGTATAACAAACTAGTTACAACATTTCATTACTTTGATTTCACTTCATTGTAATTTTGCACCCATTTCATGGCATGTATTCTCTTTTATAAGGGTCGATATTCATTATCACATTAACTAGACACTGTCTCTATCAGAATCTTGATTCTATTACATCTTGGTTCTATGTCGTATGCCCAACACACTCATCCTACCAAAGGTTAGGTTGCCATGTCTGTGTGCTGTTCACCCAAACAAAGGTAAGATAGTCACATCACATCATTATGCGTTACTTACCTGCCACTATAAAGCCACAGATAGCGTTTAACATAAACACCACGAGACCTAGGGACCTCGTTTAAAAAAAAGAAAATATGCAAATTAACTTGATTTGATGGTTCCAGACACCATTAATTTTATGTAAGTTGTCTGTTGCATTGAAACTGGACATGCAGTAGATTGAATTGACCACTCTGTATGCAAATACCGTAGATTCGCTGTCTACCACTGTCATCAAGTGATCTCAATCAAGAGGTGGTCCGTTTAAGAGGGCTCATGCTGATCTACTTGTGGTGATTTGGGACCACCACAACTTGTCTTATTATAGAGGTTCTCTAAATAGGGAGGCGGTCCTACTTGGAGGTCCTGCTGTAACCATCCCAAAGGAGACATTTGGATTGCGAGATGAGTGACCTGACTCTCTCCCTTTGTTCATTTCCGCCAAAGCCATGAAAGCAGACGACACACGTAGCGCTGTGTTTCCAGACAACACCAAGTCGTGACGTAGCGCACACTCGTGTGTTTACACAAGTGTCTATTCCTGGCGGGTGTCTCCATTTTGGTTATGACTCAGAAGGAGGTTAGTTCTTTTATCCCTCTTTTTTGTGTCTCTGCAGGTTGATGTCTGTGTGGTGGTGTTGCTCGACTTTTGAATATTCATTAACGCAATGCTACCTACATACACACATGTGAGAATAATTGTAAACCGTGCTCATATTGTACACCTAATATCACTTATATGAGCACGCATCCCTACCACTGTACCTATAATCCAAGTCACTAAGCCGGAAATGCTGTAGAACCTCCTATGTAAGACACCTGTTATTGAGAGACCACTTCTATTATAAAATAAATTATGACAGTCTCAAGTGTTCATGCAGAGACCACAATGAACCTTTTTAAAGAGACCGCCTCTTCATTGAGACCACTTGTAGCTCAAGCAAGGGTGATCTTAATGGCTGATTACTGATTCCAAATACTGG
>CM032668.1:3798638-3906662 GCA_019095985.1 Streblospio benedicti
TTTACTCTATAGTAGGTTAATAATCTCCTTAATCATCTCCCATTTGGACCACTGAGAGAACCTCTATGCACACTAATTACACAGATTCATCAGCAACATTACTCGTTTTTCACTTTAAGCAATCCTCGATTCAACCAGATAAGTCAATGACTTGCAGAAATAGATCACTGTGATCTTCCATGATAATAGACTGCCTCTATACATAAACCATTATAAAAAGCAACTCTGTACTCATTTTTTCGTTCCACTTCAAGCAATCCTCGACTCAACAATGCATGGTGACACTGCCATTGGTGGACTGAATACACCAACGTGGTTGAAAAAAAAAGAAACTTCAAAGCTTCTGATCCTCTTGTGATCCACACCCTGAAGTAGGTCAGGCGTTCTAATCGGAGACATTGTACCTGAAACGTGTTTGATTCCATGAGGTTGTCACAGAACAGTTTCAAAGACCGACACGGGCTCTACACGGGTCAAAAACAACACCGTGACATGGCGGTTTTAACGTATTTTCACCTATGCATAAGTGACACATTTGAAAGCCCAAGCATCAACTGACAAAGAAAACACACATATTTCGTCTACAATAAAAATAAATATATACCTCTATAACATTTCAGAAGTTACCGAAATATAATTAGTGGAACAATGCAAAATTCAAGATGGCGTCCAAGATGGCCGCTTGTATTAATCTTGTCAATAAGGTCCTCATCATAGGTTGTGATTTCTTCTGCCATTCGTATATATACATGTAGCTTTCATGATGATAGAAGTTATACAAGAATGTTTTGGAATGGCTAGCTGACTTTACACATGACACAATGACGTATTCTGGACCGCATGTAGGGCCATGGCATCTGGTGCAGTATGAGGATTAGTTTGTTACTCATTGTCTAGTGCACGTCTCAACACTGGTCGTACAATGGGAGGGGATAGAAATAGCTACAGACACGCACAATATGGAACTGGTTTAATTGATTGATATCTTAGAGATATTTTTATTTTTCAACACAAACGCCAATAATCTTATTGAAAGCTAGGATGTGATGCTTGATAATGAATTCTCCAAAATGCCAAAATGTAGTCAGCTGTAGTTATATTTAGGTATATTGCAGTTTATTGAATTGACATAGAGGGTCTGTTTTCTTAGTCACTGTCGTCTCTGCTGGAACTCAAACCCTGAACTATTGAGCTTTTATTTTGTCAAGATGGCCGAGTGGTCTAATGCGAAAAACTAACACAGTAAACTCCCATAGGAGATCTCTGAATTGAATATCTAGTATATCCAGGTCAGTCTAATTTTCATTCCACTTTGACAACTAGTCAGACATCTCCAGCTATTCCATTCAACCACCATATGAATATATACCAGTTGGTCATCTAAAAAATCGAGCATTTTACATATCTATACATGAACCTACAGAGTCTACTTCTACAGTTTCTACTCGCGTGGATTAATTGTCACGTCACGCTCCTCCCCTCACACGAGTGACCCATTTCCCCATCATGCTCTACCCTGTAACGTGCCGTATTGACTGTCCGTGCTGTGACTGTGACAGCTGGGGCTGGGGTTAGTTCGTACAGCGCACACACTCCGTATTAGGACCACTTGACGATTGGTCTCAGGTGGTCTCAAAAGAGATGCGGTCTCTTTTCAGAGCCTTACTCAGATCTGTATTTGAGAGCATGACGGTGAACATGGGTCTTATTATAGATGTTGGTCACCTCATAGGTTGTGGAGTTAATGGGCGGTTTGACTGTATGTACTCAAAGCTGTCGTCATACTCATCGTGTGGGTGGATTCTATATTTGGTGCTGACATCATCATCTCTATTGATGGATCCATGTGCGTCTATAGTTTGTGCCATAATCTTTTTGCGTTGCTTCAGCTGAAGCGAAATTCTTAAATGTTTGTTTCGTTTTCGTTTCGTTTGCACCCGTGTATGTAAGTATATCTCTTGTCTAGCTGGAGCGTTTACTGATGAACCGATTTTGTTAAGACTTTACACACATATGTGCTATGACGTGAAATCGAAGTCACGATTCGATTTTGGGCATCTTGCCAATGAAAATGCGCTTTGCACAGGATCGTTGTTTGTATTGGTCCGTTTTCAAGATTACCTGCGATAGCTTTGATAATGCTTTAAGGAAAACGTTCAAACTTGATACAATGCTTACATGCCAAGAGAACACCCCTCGTGTTCATTTTTGGCACTTTGCCAATCAAAGCCTGCCTCACATAGAGTCATTTTGAGCCAATATCCTTTGTCCACAATACTTTCAATATTATTTGAAGACACATAGCTGTCAAATTTGGCACTTTGATTTGGCTAACCTACTTCTGTCCTTCTTTTAGGACACTAGAATAATGTTTGTTTAGTGAAAGCTGATACATGCTTTTGATGTTGACAATGAATAGGGCAGTGGAAACAACTTTAACATTTGCCATAACAATGGAGATTGGTCAGTGACATTCAACGTACGCATTGCGTATCAACGTGGCACTTTTCACCATTATGTATCGGAAAAAAATATTAAATTCAAAATGAATTAAATTAAGTTGTTGTTTTTTTCATTGTGTTTCACAGAATCACTATTCGTGCAGTGTTGGCGTGGGCCGGTTTCATGATGCTATTAGTTTATTAAAATAGCAACATGTGTTTGAGTATGAAAAGCTTCCCAGTCTCAAGTTAATCTACTGTGTAGGTGTTAGCATTACACAGAAACATGCGCAAATTGTATACAATGACCAACCTTTCTTCATACTGTAAATTCCAGTTTCATATTTCAACATCTATGGATTCAAATATTGAGATTATAACCACATCTTAAAGATCATCTTCAGCTGCAAACACATTTCCACCCACGTGTTTTTGCAAAAAAACGAAAACATAAAACAAAAACAAACAAACAACAAAACTCTCCCCCTCCTCTAACCCAATGCCACTTCCCCTTTGTTTAAATATTAAGAATCCCAAATTTCAGGCCCAGGGGGCAGCATACCAGCCAGTTTGTGAGCAAGTGCGCCTATCCTTTAAAGATTTATTATGCGATTTGGTTCCGAACTATTAAATAGCACAGGAATATCCAGGATGTGCAGACACCCCATTTTCCCACCAATTCAATTCATTCTCTTGTGTGTTGTAGCATGTCCCCTATCGATCTTGAGTACAACACCGATGCGATCACTTCAGTATGCGCCCCCCCCGCCCCATTCCCTCCCAAACCCGGATCTGCCCGTGAATAACTATCTTACTTATCAAGGTGTGTCTCAACTTCAAATAAGCAGCAACCCAACTAACTTTGCATATACATTGTTATCGGTTATGTTACAAATGGTCAACAGGTGGCAGTGACTGAAAACCCATCAACATTCACATCTGACCTTGCAAACGACAGCACACAGCTATTGCAATCAAGAGGCCTCGGATGTCCACTATTCAAATCTATAGCTTCTCCTGGATGTCAAGGTCAAGAAGATAACTGAGTCTTTGTGGCTGTAATAGATTTTGTACACAGGCCACTCAGCTGGGATTGCACGTGCCACACCGGTCAAAGGTCACGGGAAATGATGACAAGTAGCCAGCCAATTGGAGAAGGTCACGTGCTTATTGTGTTTATTTGAATCATAGATGTCAAGGTCTCAGTCCACAAATGCAATTCATGGAAAACAATAGGAGGAAATGCCATTGATCCCGACAGCTAACTTTGTATTACATTATTGGACATGTTGATGGAGTTTTTTTCTCTCTCTGAAGGATGAGGTTTGACCTCACTTCATCAGACAGACACATTCACCGGGGGAAATGACCATTAAAAGTTGATATGTCTGGCATAAAAGCGTCATTGTTACAGTTTGTTGCAGTCAAATAGGCCTCTGGTGATGATCTGGGACAGAGCAGGGAACGCTCTCTTGTGGACCAGAGAGATGGGTGGGTCCACTGGGGTCATGAGGCTCTGTCAAATTGTACTATATCTCCAGCGTTTCCATAGTTACGGGTGAGATGTGAGATGACCCGTACAATAAATTGTTGAAAATCTTATATTTGAGATATTAGCCTTACATCGTAAGCAAAATAGAAATGACATTCCTACTTGACAATACAATAATTCATGTAAGACCCATGTTGCCCCCCCCCCTTCCTTACACACATATACACTCTCATATCATGGTTATCCAGTTCTACCCGAAGAGGTAAGTGACCTGGTGTATGAACATGGACGTCGAGCGTAACCCCACAGTCTTGATCACCCAGACCCGACGCTGGAGTGTAACACAAAGATTGGCTGACCAAGGCTAGTGCTTATCGAGGTATCTGAGGCCATAAAGATGGCGGCGGCGGCGGCGCACTGAGGGGTTTTACTGCCACTAGATCCCCGCCGTATCACCCCGCATCTGCTGACTGGGGCTGGCAATGTGGTCTATCAACAGATAACATATGTAATAGTTCTCATTATCAAAAGAACACCACTTATGCTAGGGATCAAATTGTATGTCTTTCATGAGTATAGCTGAAGAGCAGGTGAGGAGTGCTAGTTATTCTAGCACTTAATCAGATATACTAGTAGCTCTAATAAATATGATATTCTAATCCGAAGGCAACAGAGCCCGCATGTTTGGCTCCTGCATGTTGAGGTCGCTAATTGTGATAGGCTAAATGTATGTACTGAATGCAATGAAAGCCAGTCCAGCCAGTTTCTATCCTCTGTGGTCAAACAAAGAGCTTTAAAACCCGGTAGCCCTCTCCTGACTGCCCCCAACCCCACCCCCACGCGCATCACGCCAGCCGGGTTCAAGGTCTCCTGCCGTGCCGTGCGTGAGGCCACCAGCGCACGGGTTCAGTTCGCCTTTTACGACAATGTCGTTTTAATGGCCCGCTTTGTCGCGTGTTGGTAGCCCCAGTCCAAACCCATAGATCCACTGATATCAGATTAAATTTAGCGAGACATCACGTCGGTCCCCATATGGGTTAAAATTGACATGAGTGTTTGCTTGAACTTTGGTTTTTCATTGAAAATCATGATTTTAAACGCCTGAAGTGTAGTCATAAGTCAAACATACTTTAGAACCTCCACTTTAGGCCATCTCTCCATTGTGACCCCCGCGACGAGAAGAATACTTTCCACAGCAGTTCCGACGCATCCAAGAGTCACACCAGTAAATCTCCATTAAGCGACAGCTTGTCTTGTAAGACCATTTCCGGCGAGTCTTAATATAGAGGATGTTTTACGTTACAGTGGTTCTAAACAGACATCATAAAATAAGGTAGAACCATTTCTTGGAGAGAAGTGCAAAAATAGGGCACCGACTTTCTTTCATTGCATACCCCATTTAGGGCCCTTGTAAAGTAGGTTTATGTTTTATGGCGCCACCTGGTGTAGCTAACTGACATTTATAGTATCCTGGCGTCGACTCTGAAGTACTCAATGAACTGTAATGGCAACAATGGTGGAGACTCAATGATTGACGCAAAAATACAAAATGATCCTAGGATTTCTAAACAGTTCACAACAGTAGTCTATCAGAATCAACTGCCGACGGCCTAAAAAATCGGTTCCGCCCAAACACAGTTCGTCGTTTTGTGCGAGATTTACATTGTGTTCACTGTCTGATTCCAGTATCTCTCTCCAGGTCTAAGCCCCCGTCACACAATCACGACTATAGCATGGCATACAAGTGGCACGCCGACTAGACCGTTTTAGGAGCAGTTTTTGACTGTAAACCATTTGGGAAACTCTGTCTATGGGTATGAGAAACTTCCCCGATTTTCTCTTGATGTGGATATATATATTCACATATTGGAAGACTGTGATATTTTAATACTGTGATAATTTTCTCGTCCACACAACTTTATTTTATTTTATTTATTTATTTATATCTTATTGCTATGATTATACATTTATACAAATTCTGTAAATGTATATTATCGAAATAAATTATTCTTATTCTTATTCTTATTCTTATTCTTATTCTTATATATTTTTATGTTTATTTTTATATAACATTTCATTCATAATAAAGCAAGTGATTAGCATTGTGCTCTGAATGTGCTCCAAATGCAAGCATGTGAGAAATGATCAATTGAGCAATAAGTGTGCCAATAACCTGGTGTAAACGGGAAAGTCTTGTGTTCTGTAATTTAAGACTATAAACCACCACATTCAGGGACGGATTCAGAAATTTGAGACCGGGGGGCTAATTTTCAAATTTTGAGAGCAGGGGGGGGGGGGGGGGAGGTAGGCTAATTTTCAAATTTTGAGAGCGGAAAGGGACGTAAGGAAAACATAAGGAAGGGGGATTCACTCTTACGGGATGTCATGAAAAACACTATGAAAATGAAGTATTTTGGTGGGAAAAATGGGGGGTGGGTGGGTGGGGGCTAAATTGTAGGGGCGGGGGGGCTTTAAGGCTAATATGGCAGGCGGGGAGGCTAGAGCCCCCCGAGCCCCCGCTGGATCCGTCCCTGACATTTACATGTACATTTCTGAATGAGACTAGGAAGACGAATCGAAGAAGACCTTTACAGGTTTAAATTCTGCTAGATGTTGAGGCACTTCTGGGTGGTATTCGAATTACCCGATAATGTTGGATCAATCTTAACGGCACGAGTGCGATGACAACCTGGTGTGTTTTGGTTCTCTTGGATCCCCTGGCACCTTCCCGCCTGAGATGGTCAAGGGGCTGGATTCAGCGGTCTACTTACAGTTTGAGGTGTTTTTTAGGGTTTCTCCAATTGTGTCTTACAAACATTTATATATATATATATATATATATTTTTATTTTGTCTAGTTAAAATAGGGCCTTTGAATGAGCGGTTTATTTTGAGTAACTGAAATGGACAGAATCTGATGTGATGTGAATGCACCCGTGGTAAAGCAGGATGGGTCTAAATATGTTTTTTAAATCATTAAACCTATTGAATCCTCTAATCATGTCCATTGCAATGAAACCATAACAGCAATCCAGTGTGTCTCAACACTGTGCGCCCGGCTGCCGCCGCCGTCTCTCCGCTATCTGTCTGACTGTCTGTCTGTCTGATTGCCTGACAGACTATTTATTTGGCTGGTTTATTTGGGGAGATTCCGCAGATAACTCAATCTGAGCTGCGTTTTGGCTCATATGAGACGAGCCGTGGCCCACTGCTGAGGGTTGTAGGGGGTCAAGAAATTCCACATCTTTTCTGTCGTCTTTTACAGATACTTTTTTTTTAATCTTGTTCCCCACATCACGCTTTTTTACTTTGATGAAAAGTGTACACACGAAGGCAGGCGAAACAGAACCTGTGGCTTTCGAACTGGGCAATAGATTACATTTAGACTTCAGAATTATTTTTGGTCTAAAGTAGATAATATACATGATACGACTGAATGATACGACTGATAGAATCATGATATTTGGAAATTATTTTTCGTGTTTGTCCACTGAAAATCAGTGTTCTGTTAGAAGTGTTTTGGTGTCGTGCTCTGCCAATATAAATGCGTGGGTTTTATAGATATTAGCTACTATCCATACGACCAGTCAACTCCCTGGGGGTATACACTACAATTGCAACTGCAGCGCAGACGTGCTTATCACTCGAGCTCACAGAAGCGTTCACTCGCTTGACCTGAACATTTTTTTTACCGTGTAGGTGCAAAGGATCTAGGGTTCAGGTCCCCATCAGCATCCGAAGTGGCATGTAAAAATAGGCTGGAAACTCTTGACTTGTCTACAAAACAGTCCACTGATGAATGGTTGATACACACTGTTTCACACTTTCACAAGTGTGCCCTCTATCTGCCACTATCTGGCACTTTCCCGGAGTCTAACACGTTTATAGGAGGCTGATATTTCTGCATTTACACCCAGTGAATTATGAGCTGGTGTAGTTTTACTTTTTGGCGTCTCCCTAGTAGCTGGATCTTGTTCAATGACACAAGTTTCTAGCTTATTGAACCACGGTCCCATTTTACGTATGTGCTTCCGACGTTTTTTTCCATTACCATAATGCTCTCTAAAACGTGTAAAACGTAATAAATTCAGAAAACGACGGAACATCAGCGGTTGGCGAGAAAATATTTGCTAATATACGATTCTGGTCACTTGATAAACAGCCTCGTTTTGATTTCAAGATGGCGGATGAGTGACTTTCGTTCACAACGTTGCACAGTTTCAGCGATCAGCATTGCGTATTACCTTGGAGAGAGACGTAAATATATGTTCTGATGTTACCAATAGTTTGATCACTCCCAATAACCTAGGTCTGGCGTCTACAGTTCTTGTTGTGGTGTTGAAGTGCCTAGAGCTGTTTTTCAACCGTTCACACGTCGGTTTTACGGGAGCCGTTGCGCTCTTGAGAAGCGACGTAACCGCTACATTTTCACACTTCCACAAGAGCCTCTTAGCCATGTCTCGCCAGGGATCGAGGGTTCTCATATACAATCAACAGCCGGGCACCGTTCCTAGCTGACACGGGAATACAAGTCCATCTATACAAAAAGACATTGATCTTGACTTTCTAGACACCAACCTCTTTAATATTGCTGTGACCCTGGCGTCAAAACAAGCGAAATAAACACGAATGCCCACGAGACGAAGTAGACCAAAGTTCTTACTAAAAGTAGGGCTCAGGTTCTTTGCTGAAACTAAGTCAAGATTCTTCCGTGAACACTGAACACTATAGGTGTATGATTTATAAACTAATGAAATCTGGAAAGCTATATAAACCCGACCTACTTCTAACTTTGGCTGAATTGTACGCGTGTATTGTTTTTGATTACCTGCCTGTTCCCTTCATAACAGATGTATATATCTTTGACAGGAAGCAAGGTTAGATAAACTTTAGATAGCGCAGGTGTACCTTTCATCACTTAGTTCAATCCTATACCAATCGCACACTAGATTTATAACACCCGTGTTTTGTTGTTCTATTCCGGACATAACAACGTCCTCTTCTCTGTTTCATACTCACATGTCCTATTCTATAAATGGTAGAATGGTGGTCTCTATGCCAAATCGACCATAAACCATCTCCATTGCCATATAAAAAGAAAAGCCATCTCAGAAGCTACTTTTATAACCACTTCACCCACATCCTGCAAGTTGCAATCTTAAAGAAAAAGACCACAATTCAGATATATATGATGTTATTTTATATCACTTCTATGCCCAACACACAGCGTTCTTATGGCCTTGGCCATCTAAGAGTAATCATATACAGCTTTTACAGTCCATTGCGCCACTTTGTAATACACTTGGCCATTCATAGAGCCAACTCTTATTGGGTAAAAGCTATTACACTGGCCAATACATCACTGAGTGTAGATAAAGATGCAGGCCAAAGTCCACAAAGGGGACTAGTGTAAGAACCTGGATATGGCGGAAGTGGCTGATAAATAGAGATATGGTAAAACAGACTGAAGAAAACTGATGTGGAAACTAAGACCAAGAACAATTTAACCCTTATAACCCCCACCCCACCCAACAAAAAGAAGTAGATAGCAAAAGTGAGTTGATAGATGAAGCGCACCTGTCTCGTATATACTGATTGCAACAAGTTCTAATCTGCATAAAACGTGGCCGTCAACTTTTCAAAAGTCGCTTTTTCTTGTGATGTGGAGTGTTTCATTGGGATCTGAGATTAGACCTCCTCCAACGTTCAAAACTAGAGTAGAATCTCTGGTTAAGACCACATCTATAACAAACTCCTCCATAGCAACATAAGAGCATTCCAAGATAGATGCACGATGTCTTACCAAATCGACGACCACTTGGCACCTCGATGAAGCGGCCACCTTTCTATCTAAACCAATTGAGGCCAGTCCCCCTCATGGTCTTATTAGAGAGGTTCTGCTGTAGCGATAGTCTCTCTGGAGTGGCATCCCGTAACTCTAACATTGATAGATCGTTGTCATGTTTTTTATGACTGTAACTTTGCATCAAATACATTGTCGCCAACGCCTGGATACAAAGAAGAAAAAAAAAAAAAACAAAGAATTAGAATATTCACACACACACACACACACACACACACACACACACACACACACACACACACACACACACACACACACACACACACACACACACACACACACACACACACACACACACACACACACACACACACACACACACACACACACACACACACACACACACACACACACACACACACACACACACACACACACACACACACACACACACACACCCACACACACCCACACACACACACACACACACACACACACACACACACACACACACACACACACACACACACACACACACACACACACACACACACACACACACACACACACACACACACACACACACACACACACACATATATATGATATATATATTAGACAACTAATAAATGGTAAGTCGGACAAATATGGAACCATGGAATAAAAAGCAAAAGAAATAACAGAGGTAGGAGACCACAAAATATCACGGGGACAACAATGAAAAAGACCAATAGAAAAAGAACCGGGCCAACAAGAACAAGAAAAAGAAGAACCACACGAAGGGCAAAACATAACTCTATACCGTAGCACCTCTGAAAAAGACTGTCTCTTTAACAAGACCAGTTTCACAGATCATTACATTCATAAAGACAACTGCAAAACCATCGTAAATAGACGGCTTCTCCATAAAAATCAGTACAGACAAATCCTAAGAATTAGTCTTCATTGAGAGGTTCTACTGTAGTTTGGGCCACAGACAGAGCTAACTGATGTTTAGTGAACAGCCACAAGATTGCGACATTGTAGCACGTGTCGTCTGCCTCAGTAACCTGTATTGTCGCCCGGACCCGGAAATGCCCTTTTATCGCCCATAACATAACCAAACGAGGGCACCACAACGAGGTAGCAACACTAAACTGGACACAACGTACTCTTTATGGCGCCATTGGGTTATTTTGAGGGGTCAAACTATTGTCTGTTTCATTTTTTTTTTCTATCAGTGCAGCTATAAAACTGAATAGGCAGTATAAACTGTTGATCCACATATTTCCAATATGCTTTAATTGTTGTGGATGAACTTGTAGATGAACTGTCTGACTTGGGCTTAATATCCGATTGCCATACTTCGTCTGGGCAAGACACAAGCGTAAACAGCGTGGATTCTTATTGATAGATCTACGTGAACGCCGCCAAACACATAGAAACCTTGTCGTATGTGAAGATTATCTGAGTTTAAATTCAAACACACAATATCATTGTAAGATATATGTAGCGTTAATTGAAACACGGCATTCTTTTAACTTAATAAACACATATTAATTACTAGTAAAGGATTAATTACAGGTGCGCCGTAAGGCTATATTTGATGCCAATCCGTCAGTGTGGGTTTTGCCTAATAGAAAAGTTACTAAAGCAATCCATACGACGCCGTACGGCGCTGTAAGTGGCAAAACCAATAGCTACGTACGGGAGCCGTACGGGAGCCGTACATCAACTTCGTGCCGATTGCTTCAATGCATTTTACATAAGGTAAAACCCACAGTGATTTTCTGCCGCACGGCAGATTTCTCGATTGCCTCGGGGGGCAATTGATACGAACGACCCGTACGGCGTCTTACAGCGCCGTACGGCGTCGGGTGGATTGCTTTAGTAACTTTTCTATTGAGCAAAACCCATACTGACGGATTGGCATAGAATATATAGAGCCTTACGGCAAATCACCTTAGCGCACCAGTAATTAATCCTTTACTAGTAATGTGTTTATTAAGTTAAATTAATGCCGTGTTTCAAATAACTAATAATAATAATAATGGATATCTTACAATGCTATTGTGTGTTTGAATTTAAACCCAGATAACCATCACGTTCTACATTTATAGACCCTAGTTACGTTTAATTTTGGCAGAGTTCAGTAGATCTACTTCTTTGTATAATGATATAGACAGAGTTTGCAGAGAGGTGTTTACTGTTTTCAGATACTACTTTTTTGTTGTTAATAATCATGATAAGAAAACTAGGATTCATAATAATCCGGTTTGTCAATTTCAGCTGCCGTACGGAAGCCGTACGTCAACTTATATGTCCATCACTGTGGGTTTATAATCGCCGTACGGCATTTTTGCCGTACTATGTCTGTCACTGTGGGTTTATAATATACGGCTGCCGTACGGCGGTCATACGTTGCTGTGGGTTTTGCTCCTAAGACGCCGCACGACTCGTTCGTGACAATCGCCCACCCCCAGGCGATCGAGAAATCTGCCGTACGGCAGCGGTCCGCTGCCGTACGGCGCCGTACGGCAGAATTTCACTGTGGGTTTTACCTTATGTAAAATGAATTGGAGCAATCGGCACGAAGTTGACGTACGGCTCCCGTACGGCTGCCGTACGGCGCTATGGGTTTTGCCACTAAGACAGATTCATTGTTTGTCTGACTGGGGTCAAATCGAGGTGAGTAATCCTGTAGTAATCTACACTATCCGTAGTGTACACACAAGTGGTAGCTCTGCATTGCACTACATTTTGGGACTGGCCCCCATTTACCAGGCAAACGTCAATGTAAATAGCATCTAAATGGACGCCCATCTCACTATGAAATAGCCAGGTGTGTGTTTACGCTTAGCTATTAAATAGAACAAAGAACAGAGGCGGATCCAGTTTATTTTTCGGAAAGGCGGGTGGGAGGACGGGGTGTCGCACCCATAGGATTCCATGTGTTTCTCAGCTCAAAAGTGTGAAAAATACAAAAACAACAACAGCAGGATGCAAATGAAATTCTGTGTGTGAAAATGAAGGGGTGAGGAAAGCGCTTCCCCTAATGAAGAATACAGTAAAACATCCAATTAAAACCACCTCTATAATTATCAAAATGAACCTCTGTATATAGACCACCTCTCTAGCGAGACCGAATAACGTTGGTCCCAAAGGCGGTCCTCATAGAGAGGTTCTACTCTATATCTTGCCCTGATCGGGGCCTGGAATATGCAGAACCTGGCCGTGATGTTTTATGTCAGTGGTCTAGATCAGAGACAGAGACGTCTAATATCAATTCGAAGCCTCATACCCAGCCATGAGAACGTCAAGCAGTCTGTATTCGTCTTTTTTTCTTCAAATTACATTGCTCGTATGAAGAAAAATGTTCTTATATGTGACCTCGGAAGATAGCAAAGATGTCTACTGCCACAAGGCCTAGACAGTGCAAAAAGAGCAGCTTCAATAACTCCTGGAGGACATACAGACGGCACGTCCTTGCAAAATCGAGGCTTGAACCAGGTCTTCACGACATATATTTTGCAGACTCAACTGTGTACAGTAGAGCTTTCGATTATAACCAACTCTCTAAGGAGACCAATTCTATAATAAGACTCATGGGTGCAATTATTCATACAAAGGTCACCATAAACCTCCATGAAGGGACAAACACTCGACTGAGAACACTTGAGGCTAGCATGACCAAAAAGTATGAACGATATTTTATTTGGTTTGCTTCTTTATGGCTTTAAGTTTTGTCATGTATATCTCATGGAATGATTGCTACAATCTCTGGGAAGTGCGCTACATTTAAAAAAATCGTTTGATTTAGATGAAAAACGCAGCGCTCCCCAGGTAGAAGAAAACGCCATTTTCAAAAGCGTAAACAAAATACGCCATCTTAGTTGACTACAAATCGAGTGAGGCACGGTCTGTCACGTAACCGTAAGGGCAAACGGGCCCGTGGGGGGTGGGTGTGGGTGGTGAGTGTGTGTGGGTGGGGCGGGGGCACTTCCATATATCGGTCAACGGGTATGCTTCCCCGATTGACCCACCTTTTTAACCCTCCTAGCAGCTATGAATGTCCCTACTTTGCACTGTCCAGCAGCTATGTAATTGCATTTTTGATGCCCAGCAGATATATGAAAACTTTATCTTGGGACAGATGACAAAGTGGCTGTATTCTGATGAATTACAATAAATATATTGATTATTCTTCATAATACTTGTTCATGTTTATCATGATAGTAATAAACTATATTTGAATATCAAGTAACTAGGGGAGTGTCGTTCTTACGACAGCTATCAATGCCTCTACTTTTCAGTGTCCAGCAGCTGTGAAAGGCCTAATGTTTGATGAAAATTAGCTATGAAATTGCCCACCGAAAACTTTCGGGGGGAGCACCCCGTCAGATTTCAAGGGAAGTGCGCCCCCACCGCCCCCGAGGATAAATGTGAGGTTGTAAAATACAGTTTGAACAAGAATAAATTGAGATAAACGTATGCACTTGTGCTTTGTAGTATCAGGTGAACTTTATTCCAATTAATTTTGCCATTTGTGCTGAGGGTGTGTCCATGACAAGAAATGTATTAATACGAATGACACCTCAAGTTTACCTCTGTTAATTGAGATAATGAATATTTGCTATGATACGGAAATTCGATAAGGATATGTCATTAGGAAAGACATGGGAAGCTGCAGCACTTGTAATATATATAATCAAGAGAATATGAAACCAATGGTTATATACAGGGTTATTATTATGAAAAGTTATTTAATTTGCTGACGTTATAATGAGAATAAGCAAATTGATGGATTTCTGTGAATAAATAATCATCGTGTGCGCCCCCCCCTTCCCACCAAAAAACTTCATTTTCATAGCGCTTTTCATGAAATCTCTAAAGTGCGCCCCCCCCCCCCCGGATCTGCCATTCAGTAGCACATTGTCATGAAGCCACCTCACTGACATGGACAACTCACTAACACGGACAACTCACACAGGGACACTTCTCCATGTATATTAACCAATTACTCAGTAGAGCCTCCATATTTAAAAAAGCCCACCTGTGTCCTCGCTGTGGTCTCCACCTATACACGAAAAACAAGTGGAGCAAAGATAATCACACTTCCACAGAATTATCAATTCTTTATAATCTTTTAAAAGTTGTCACTCGACGGCTCGGACTTTTAATCTATAGTAAAATCTTCAAGTAAAGGGTTTCTAAAGAAGAACAGGCCATTTTACGTGCTTACAGAGGTGCATCATGCGAGCGCCTCACGTGAGCTGATTTCATGTCATTGTGACACCAAACAATAGAATTATGTGGATCAGCAGATATACTTTTAACAGGATTACAAAACATTCTTCGATTGGCGATGACGTTTTCTATGCAACCAGTTAGATGGACTAATCCTCACAGAACAACCTCAAAATAACACTATATGACATTCAGAGAGCACAATTTTATCAGAATAATAATTTGCCAGGTCTCAAGTCATCTAAAAAAAATCTCCCAACCGACAACCTCTCTATTCAGACCAGCTAATCCCAGTCCTCATCAGGCCTTAATAGTGCAACGTCAGGTTCTCAGGTTTAACATTGCCTCTTTGCAGCCTTACACTATCTCCTGGGGGGGGCTAGTAACGCATATTCGCGGGAACTTTTATAAAACTGGAAGCATTGACTACCAGATTTAACAGCAGCAATGAAACCAACGAAACAATCATAAACTGACAAAATCTACTTTTGAATATATAATCGCCATTTTCACGGCTTAAAGATGAGTTCACACGATTCTACTGTGATGATTGGCAGCTGAAAGAAATGTATGCTGGCGTCCAGATTGGTTGAATTTGTAAAAAAAAATAATAATAAAACATTAACTTCCACGAATATTACAGCCTTTGAACGAGTTTTTTCCCATGTCACCTGTGAGTGCTAAGCCCGAAAAATAGTGGAGGATAGGATAGTGAAGTTGTATCGTAGCATTTACGCGAGAGTAGTAAGACCACGTCGTCAATGGCATTATGTATTCACAACGTGTAGGACATGCCATGTAATATTCAGCATGACTTGCCGACCTTCTAAAGGCAGATCTTATGCTTGAAAAAACACTACAGGTATTTTCTAGTAACCACATTTACTATTCGGACAACTTCATACAAATGTTCTTGTTATACACCGGGTTAGTTTTTATTCCCTTCAAGCAGATATTTATATATTAATATATTTCAGTTGGTTAACGCGAATATTGATTATCTCGAGGATGTTATTGCTATACCTACATACAATAAGGTTGTGCCGTTGTGGGCAGACCTGTTTGGGGTGGGGTGGGGGTGGGGGTACTGTACAGTGGGTAGCGGGGGGCAACATGAGGTTGAAAATGATACCCTTTAAGTAAAACTAGTTAAACTATGAAAATAGTGAAACCTTCGGGTGAAAACAAACGGATATTATCACCAGGGGTATCATTCTGTGATATTTTGGTGACATTTTATGCATATCATTGCAATCACAGTTTTACTATGTGGCCCAATAATTCAAAGTCACATAAAATGGAGCTAAAATAGAGCCAGAGATATCGAATCCCTACTATGAAACTGGCTGGAATGTTGAAATCATGACCCCTAGTGAAACTGAGGGGTTGGAAAAGGTGAGCCCTACACACATGGCGTATAGGGCGACTTTGGAAGTCGGGGGGGGGGGCTTATCAGTGTATAGCCACAATACGAGACCTCTGTAGGGTAGCAGCATGTTGACCAGTAAGGACATGTGATAACAACATGAAAATGAGACCTATCTGTTTAAAAACGCCCCCCTGCCCACCGCACCCCCGGACATTTTGCTTTGACAATCGTCCATGAACCTGGTTGATGGAGATTGCTGTTGACGGAGGCTTGTGTAGCCGGCGACGCGCGGACTCGTCACTGTCTCAAGTGGATTAAAACGGCTTGTTTTCTAGAAGCCTCTACATGGGGTCCCAAAATAAGTGCCGGGTCACTGTGTCCATTTTAAGACACACTCCAAAACGTTCCTGAGCAGTCACGTTTTACAATGAAGGCCGTTAGTAAGTGTGTGTCTCTCGTGTTTTCTACAAGTTAAAAAGACTAAAAAACGACGGTGTCGCCTTGTAGGGACATTTCAGTGTCTTCAGTTGTACTGTTTTTTCCTATCTCTCTGTATTTTGCGCTTGATTGTTTTGCGTTTGTTTACAAATCGAACATAGTGTATCCATGCGCAGTATGCAAACACTTTGATATTTTCTGCACTTCAGACTCCTCTTAAAGTGTTTATAATGCACTAATGTGAAAACATTCGGAGACAAATAAAGAACGCGGTTCCCCGCCAATACCACGTTATCTCCATTGACGTCACATGAAAAAAAAAACTCATTTGGATATCTAATATAATCATCGGTCCTTAAAGACTTCAGTTGAATACGGTCAAACGAGAATAGGCATGAAAAAACTAACAGGACCGTGTCATTTTCTGGTTATGCATGTGTTGTATGTAGGCCCACAGAGAGTTGAGAACGGTATAGTGTGACACTGATGCGAATGGCCCTTTGTAAAGGATGTAAAGTGGGCTGGACACATGGATAGTAGACTATAAAGAGGATGTCATTTAGCAATAATGTGATTGGTGATTTGCCAGAAATATTGAGTGTGAATGGTGAACTGCATGCAATTAAGTGTGCGAATTGCGATGCAACATATATAATTACAATTCCTGATGATTGGTGAAAAATGTTGACACGTATTTACATCATGGTTTGAGTGAGGCTTCGCCACAACCACCCACATATGTAATAATCAACTTAAAGTTACAGATTCATAATTAAGTGTATTGTTGGCAAAATGCTCACGACTCATGGGCGGTTATGCGCAGGGCACAACAGGCCGCAAGGATAGTCTACTGCCAGTCTACTGCCGACAACTTTTGAAATTTGTAAGGATCCGTGAGTGTTCAGTGCGACAAACGTAGCTTTCTTTAAAGCCGTAGTGTGCCAAACTTCCGCCACGACTCAGCCTAGCACATGTAGCAGTGGTCTGTCAGTAAGGACGCAGTAGGGGGTGACCTTACGTTAAACGTCATTTGATACACAGCAGATTAACCGCACGTTGTGTGCGTACTTTAGTAATCACTCCGAGCTAGAACGTAAGTTGTACGTGAGTACAACGCACGTTCGATGCATGTTGAACTAACGGCCACCTCAATGTACCCCAATGGCGATGTACACATAGCGCATGGAGTCAATGCAGCATGTGCCCATACCGTAAATGAGGAGGTCATGCAGCAAACATGTGATTGGTGATTAGCCCTATAGCCTGATTTAGGAAAAAAATGTTGGTGAATGGATTTTCATCAAGGATCAAGGCTATATACCCCCCCCTGAAAGTTGTCACTAGATGAGGAAAACGCCGCAGAAACCGCATACTTGAAAAAGCCTTGACGCTAAATGCTTCGCAAGGCCGGTTGTGCCCCTAGCTTAAGATGTGTATCTAGAACAGGGTCACAAATTGGACTGAATACACAGCTTCCACAACTACACGTTTATACCTGCTGTTTTGTAACCAATTTGGATCAGATTTGTGTGAGGAGTATACCATTCACTACGGCCTAGCTGTTGTTAAATAGATGGCACCATTATGTTGTGATTTTCAGAGCGCACAAACTAGATTTGTAACCATTTCAGGCACCACTCTTAAAATTACTACCCCAGTGTAAACCAGTGACCTCTCTATCGCAACCACCTCTCTGTTGAGACCATCTCTATTGATATAACCTGAGAGCACACCTTCCTTGCACGAAGCTTGAAAAGAACCGCTCATGCGTGCAATTGGGGCTAGGTATGGGGTTTCTTTGAAGTACCAACCTTAAACCATATAGACTTTATTATAACATACATGTACAAACGACATGTTCTTTTAATGAGAACTCATCGTATGCCTACCGCACAAGTGGTTTACATTAAATCTCGTGAAAATACGGCGTCGACACTGTTGACTGCAAGCTGTTTCAAATGTATTATAGGGGTATATTGTTTATTGCATTAGCCTTTCAAAAGACCTTATATATCTAATAGTTGTTTCCTCTATTATTACAAAAAACGCTCATGTAAATCATATTTCAAGTGCAAAGAAGAAGAGCAAGCACAATTGTGACAGCATTTTGCATTTCAGCACAATTGACAGCAATTGTGACAGCCTCTAGCTCTAATAGATATAAGGTCTTTTACAAAACGCTAGGAATCCCACTGATATTAAATATACAGCCTCAAACATTCTGGCCTGTTATTGCCTTTAAAACCAGAGTATTCAGTAGCAGCAGCCGTAGAAGCAGCACCATGCATGGGTGATTTTTCCAGGTAAGGATTGGCCAAGACATTAAGTATCATGATCAAAGCTTCTCCATTACAAATGAACAGTACCACATGAAAATAGATTGCAGTCCTAAGCCATGTGCTTTTAGTTAATGACGTCAGGTTTGCAAAACTTTTAGCAAGTTTTGCATCGTACAGACGCTTTTAGAATAGGCCTTCATGTCAGATCATTTAAAGGACTTGTGAAAGGCTAGTATTGCACATGCGCATGATGATACAAATATTGAAACATTCTATAGAAAATACGGAAACACACGAAGCCTATACGATGTCTACCAGACGGGCATGAGAGTCTCTGCCTTTATTGGGATCACTTCTCTATTGAGACCACTTGAGGCCAGCCCCCAGCTGGGTGGTCTTAATACAGAGGCTCTACTGTATTCAATTCAAATGAGATCTGCATTTCACAAGAAAATCCTAACCCCACAGACCAAGACCGCACCATTCCAGCCTCAACAGATTCGGACCGTGGATCACTCACTGTCAGTTCTGGAGCTGATCCAGATAATCCAGCGTCTGGATTGTTTCATGTGTATGGAGCGTGGGCGTCTGCGGCGGCGGCGGCAGGCGATATGGATTTTGAGGCCAATGAATGGTGTGGGAACTGCGCATATGGTAGTGGGCTTTTTTGGTTTGATGGTGTGAATAGTGAAAAAGCAGGTCAATGAATGTATTGGTACAGTAGAACCGATCTGTTATACCTGGGTACAGTAGAACTGGTTTGTTATGTTTAGAGGTCCGTGTAGTCTCAAATTATTACATCATTGACCCCGTATTATGGCTGGAATTCCTTAAAAATGCAAGCACCCGTAGCTGTAACTTCAGAATGTTTTATACAAGGATCATTAGTCCCGTATTCTTAGTGGAATCACTTAAGATTACGGGTTCCTGTACCTGTAGTCAGTGTTTATATACAAGTCCTATAGACATACTAGTCACTGGCAGATCCAGGTTTTGGGGAAAGGGGGGCACACTATGGGATTCATGGGCTCAATCGAAGGCGGGCATTCCACAACCCTATGAAAATGAAGTATTTTGGTGGGAAGGGGGTGGGATCTGCCTACGCAAGTCCAGGCAATTTGAGAATTTAATCCAATGGATAAGCTGAACTCACCTGTAGAAACGGAACAACGGCACATGGAAAAAAAGAAAGAAAGATAGTTTAGATACATGAACAATGTAAAGCTACATCCAGTAGAACTAGTCATTTCAGTATCGCTTATACATGTATATTGAACTGTCTGTTATACTAATTCTAGCTTCATTTCGCTTCAACTGTATACTATATTGTAATGTATACACAAATATATCCCGGAAAGACATTCACCACTGTGCCGACACCATGATCGTAATTCGCATTGGGATCAAACTGCTGCCGCTGTGGTCAGTTCACAGATGGTTAGATATTGTTTAGTATGCATACTTTATATTTTGCAATTGCAAGTTATTGTTACCCATAATATACAAGAAAAGGTATACGATACTCTTGTAACTTTTAGAATGTTTGTAACTTCTTTAATCCATTGCTTAAAATCTAAATTAAACTTGTATAGTTGTATTATGCAGCAATACTTCATTTTAAAACTATTTTATTGTGCATCTAAGTGATCGTTGAATTGCGCCTCGGCTATTATTGCACTTGGCGTGAATTACTCAAAGTTATTACATGCTTTTCTTCTAAAAATAATTCTTAACTTCATATTGTAGAATTATTTTTGGACGAAAAGCAGGTACAATGTAATAACTTTGAGCAATTGAATCATAAGTGAAACCGTTGTTGAAACAAGCACGATGTCATAGAACCTTTTACCATGACATAGCACTTTGATACAATATTCACACACTCACTTGAAAGAGAAAAAGATGGCATGTGAAAGAAAGACGTTCAAGTCAAAACAGCATTACCTCTGTATTATATATTCCTATTACAGTTAGTTGGACCGATGGTGAATTGCAATGGACCCAAATAGTCTCCACTTTTGAGGCCGAAACAGTGACTCGTGGTGTAGATTCAGTATCCTCTTGGAATATTTAAGCTAATTCTATGACAAATCAAAAACCATTGAAGTGACTCGATTGGCGGGAAGTGACTACTGAATGGATTTGATTGGGAGATGCTGTATGTACCAACTGCCCATCATATTGTGACCAATTTATACAGTTTCTTCTGTACAATACATGCACTCCTGCACGTAGTTCAGGGTTATTTGTGGTTTACAATCACTACAATTACGCAACCCGTAATACTTGCTGACGCTACATGTAGTCTGAAAACTGCCATTTATACACACTGTGAAGAACATTTTATAAATGAAATGACCTTGTAACTTAGTATATATTTGGTTACATGTTTATTTGGAAGTAGGGTATTCTAGCCTATATAGTCACCTCTGTACGTGTAACAATTCAGGTCTCCTTAATGTATATACATGTATCTATTTTTGCATCTTGCAACAGCAAGGTATCATCTATCAAATGTTATAGATAGATGTGTACTAGTATATAGCTAGAACCCCGAATTGGTGAAGATGCTATTTCTGAAGATAATTGAGTTTGTAAACCTTGATAATGATTCGGTATGTCTGTAACACATATCGACAAGCACTGTCAATAAGACATGTACTTGCGTTTTAACCTTTACAACAAAAGTAACAAAAGCAAACATTTATCTTATCTAATGCCCATTTGATTGCATAATAGCATTCAGATTCCATTCAATCCAAGTCCAAAAAGGAGCCACATGAATTATAAAAGTACCGACCAAATGGATTATAAAAACGAAATATAAAGTGGATTTTTTCCCGGGACAGTCTGCCCACAAGTCTGTGATCAGAGAAGATGCCACCAAATGGAGGAGGATTATGATGACGACTGTCCTGATTGGGGATTATTGACAACCAAAGTACCGACCGACCCTTGAATACGCCAGCGTTTGATGATTATGACTGACGGCTGGAGGGGCTCAACTTTGGTCTTGTTTTTGATTGACTGTTGAAGCACGGAGAAAGAGGGAAGGGCGGGTATAAGGAGATGGGAGGTGGGGAAAAGGCTGAAATACATGTGGATTGAAAGTGCTCGGAGAGTTCAGCGTCGCTAGAGCTACGTTGACTAATGTCCAGTAAAGACGTTTACTTTGCAATCACAGCATTAAGCAGAAAAAAAGTCCTATTTGATGATTGATTCACACTAAATCTATATTCTTGGCATTGAATTGTAGGTGCTTTCTAAACGTGGCTAAAGTAGATATGTGTTGCTCATGAGTTAACATTATCATGGTGACGCTGTGCTCTCTGAGCACTTTTAATCTAATAAACCCTTTATGCCAATGTGATGGTCATGTTTCAAACAGTATTGAAACTATAGTGCTACAATGGCTGAAAATAATTAAGATGGCGCTCTGGAAGATAAACTTTAATTGGCCAAGTGCCGAAAATGAACACAGTTGATGTTCAGTAGACATGTAAGTATTGTAAAAAGTTTGAATGCTTTCTCACAAGCATTAGCAACGTGATTGCAGATAATGTTGCAAATGGATCAAAACTGTGCATGTAAGAAAGCACACTTTAATTAGCAAAGTGCCCAAATTCGAATCACTTTGGTGTCGCATCATACAATGTACCAAATAGTTGTCTGGAGACATACAAACATAGTTAGTGAGTTAGTTAGTTAGTGAGTGAGTGAGTGAGTGAGTTAGTTAGTTAGTTAGTTAGTTAGTTAGTTAGTCAGTTAGTTAAGTAGTTAATTAGTTAATTAGTTAGTAACAAAAGAAACAAACACAAGGCTTTGCTTAAGTACCTGAAGCGACACAACAACAGGGGTGTGGGATTTCTTGGCTGAAATTTGTGGGATTTGGGAGAAAAGGCAATACAATATGGATATAGGAAATACAATTATACTGGGGCAGGGAATCGCTTGATCAACAGTCAGTAAAGTGGAACCGCTGCTGTACTTGCTGTACTGTCCCAAGACTTCAGGAAGAGATCAACTGTTGGTTTTGAAAACAATAAATGAAGGGACTACCTCTCTATCGAGACCACTACACCCCATTGGCGGTCTTAATGGAGTGGTTCTACTGTACTGCTCTCAATACAATGGTGTTTGATGTAGTTTAAGTGGCATACAGCATACCGTGAAAGTGATCCGATTTAAAGAGAAGCAATTCGGGCTCGGTATTACCTACTGTACCCAACATGATAAACAACACTAAATCGCTGGCTTCCGTTTCCTCCACTTGACGGTTTTTAGGCAATTGCTGACTGGGGAGATCTTATTAAGATAGCTGCGTCCCTCTGACAGCAAACGGGTGATAAAGACCTGCTAATTTGTCCGAAACGAACAGAACAGGGACAGAATCCGAGAGGACGCAACATGGGGTAAAAGTGACATAGCTACACAGCAGTTTTCTTATATTCTTTTTAACATGTAAACTGACACATTTGGGATAAGTATTCATGGATAAAGTGTAATAAAAAAGAAAGACATGTAGACTACTTTAAACAAAGTGGCCCAGGTTTACGGTGACCTTACTCCTGAGTGGTACGCGCACCTGTAGGCTTAGCAATTGTCGAGATCAAGGCCATGGCACGTTTCAGTGGCGCCGCCAAGCAGAGTACAGCAGAACTTAGTTTTGAAGAGGAATAACCGCTGTCTGTCCTTAGGTCTGAGATTGTGACGCTCCTAAACGTGTGCGATGGCTAGTGTAAAGGTTAAGCATGTCTGGCTACGCATAGATGACCGATCTGGAGTGTATCAAGAGGAGGTCGTGACTTCCAACGCTTTATAGGATTCCTCCAAAATTTCATACTACAGTTGAACTTCATAACACGTGGGCTAGCTTCAAGTGGTCCCAGTGTCCAGGGCTTATCATGGTCTCTAGTTTACCAATTTGCTATATATGGTTTAATAAATATGCTGGTGGTACGGATAAAAGAAACCATGATGGTTTTATTGTCACCCGTCCCCCCTTAATTTGTTTCAGCAGTTCAGACTACCCCCTCCCCCCAAAAAATAACATAAATACAAAAAAGTAATCATATAGGGGCCAACAAAAACTCTCCAGTGTTTGTGACCTTGTGACCCATGTAGGGTCCTGCCGTGCATGCTCGCACGTCCGCCTTAGTGTGACCTCCAGATAAGCGACAGTGACCTTGCAGCGATCACGTTTGATGACAATCGGACTTAATATGTTCTACACCCCGAGCGCACGTCTTCCCAAGTGCGGCTCAACCCCTCTGTAAGACCATCCATGGAGTGGGCCTCATTGGTCTCAATAGATAGGTGCTCTCTTTATGGTAGCTCTGGCCACTGCATACTATAGAAAGACCACAGTTGTATCTTAGATTGTGTTTCCCAAACATCTAAATACAGTAGAACCTCTAAGTAAGACCACCAGAGGCAATCTCTATCAGCGATGGGCTCAAGACTAAGTTATGCAATACTTCATATCAACAGCTATCACAATTTACAAATATATATATATCAATATTTCGACAACAATTGTTTGTCTTTCTCAAGAGTGTGGAGTAATAATGCAAATACTATGACACCAGGATTGCAAAATTGTGTCAGTCCCCCCCGCCCCCCAACGCCCCCCCCCCCCCGAAAGGAACCTCCATGAAGCGAGCATGTTTATTGAAACCCCGTGAGATTAACCACTGTATAGAGGTGGGCTTAATCGAGAGGTTGTACTGTAGTTTAATTGTAGACTTACTTCGCTCTCATGCACTTGGATTAAGAGAGTAATTACAGTGGCAGATTAAGAAGACTGAACCAAGGGAAAACGTGGAGTAAATAAAGGATCTGACAGACATGTGACATTGACGAGTGAGCTGCAGTACGTCACGTCCGTCTTGTCAGAGGTGATCTTCTTTCTTAGGCTTCGCTGTCTACGTGAAAGCTACATACACGTATACCTAATTTCTTATTTAATACGGGCTAATGCCACGCATCTGCCATCTTGGAACCAAAACGAGTCTCTTATCCCTCCACCACGTGACCACAAAAAGAAATAAAAATAAACACCGCATTGTGTTCTACCCGAGGAGACTGAATGTCTAGAGCCCTAACGTTAATAATAAAGTACGTTACACGTCAAGACGTTCTCCGGCAATGACCTGGTCTGCATGTAATTATGAATAATGGAACCCGAATGAAATGATTATACCTTCTTCGAGCCGTCTGGTCCTGTTTGATGGGTACTTCAGACCATTAACCAGTACACTTTTACATCGACATTTAATTGATTGACAAGTGTGGATTTTGAAGTGACCGTCTATTGCTAATCCGCTGACCACACATTCCCCTGACCACTGACGCTATCTGTGCAGTCCACTGAATACGTCAGAGTAAACGGCACCGTTGGTCGCTTTCTAAGAAACACTCTTGACCCCATTTTGGGAGTGATCTCAATGCCCAGACTACAAATATTAAAGAACACTACACGAGGTAATCGTGGCATGGCGACACGGCGTGTTTTGTGCTTTTTAACGTCTGCTGATGACTGGGCCATCCTTTTATATAACAACCACATTAGTCTACATATTGTTATTAAAACACTAGATATCAATGTCTCACTTTATTGCTCAAACTCTGCGTTTGACCACTTGGCATCTTCTCATTTAGTTAAAAAAAACTGAATAAGACATTTGGTGATATTGACAGGTCAAAACTACGACCCCATTGCGGGCCGTCTTGTTAGATCTGGTGTTAATGGATTATTGTTGGTTTAACAGCCAGGTTATTAACAGGTCAAGTTCGAAAGACGACAGTTACTTACAGCACAACCTGCGTGTGTCATCAATGTTAAAGTGGTGATCAGTGTCTACCAGCTGACCAGTGCTTCCCAAGCATTCTTTTGTTTTACATTACTTGACTAGCATGCACATGATGGAAATGCGAATCAAATTAGACATCACCATCCTCATTCTTTCGGGCTTATATCATTCAATTCACAAGGTATTAGAAATGATATTATGGCACTGGATATTCGTGCAGTGTACAGGAGAATCCCGTAGACCGACGATAAGACCTTACACAAAGAGTTTCCGTCGGTATGTAAGATTCGAACTCACGGCTTCTGGGCTGAATTGTTAAGTACACATGTACATAAGCTGGGAGCTACTGTGACAACGATTTGTCCGTGTATCCTTTCACAAATAATGTGCTGTTCAAAGTCACTGGCACATCCAGGTTTTTGGAGAAAGGGGGGCGCACTTGAGGAATTTAATGTGTCGGTACTCACGAAGGCTTGCAAAGATGCCAAAAACCTCATGAAAATTAAATGATTGTGGTGGAAAAAAAGAACTGGGGGTTGGGTCGGGGGCACATTTCCTGATTCTGGATCTGCCTATGGAAAGTATAATATAATAGGTGTGTGGTATAATACCATGCATACCGTAGAACATCTGTAATGCTAACTGGGAGATGGTCTCTTTATGAGAATTGGTAATGTCTACTAAAATACTAGACCCACATAGGCTATAAAATAATTCCAAAGGCGTACTGTAGACATATATCACTTGTTCCCAGTTCCAGTATTATTTACGAATGGAGTAGCGGTGGTGGATTTCTTTATCTTCCACTCTTCCCAGACCAGCTAATTTGCATAAATTTACTACGACGTATAAATCATCACGTAGTCCGTAAAATAACTCATTTAAAGTGGGAGAAATAGGGTATTGCATTATGTTTGAATGTGAGATAAGAAAATATCTCACTTGTCACAGCTTGGACTTGTCTCAGCCCTCGTTTGCTGCGCTCACTCAAGCTGTGACAACTCCACTCAGTGAGATATTTTCTTATCTCCCATTCAAACCCATGCAATACCCACGCATGAGAGCGCACATATACATGTACTACATCGAGGCTGGCGTGTCCGACAGAACTACTGAATTGTTCTAGTTTGCTCGCTGCCGTCTACTAATCATTTTAACCTTTTTATCTCACAATGATCATCTTTTGCTATGTACAGTGTACCCATAATTGATTACGCTCATGTTAAATGCATGTTCAGATCTGAAGATCTTCCAGCTAACACCAAACCTGACATAGTTAGAAAAAATAGTAGACAAACAAGTATAATTAAAGCCTCACCTTGAAGGACACCTTTCAATCACGGACACTTTTATTGTCTCTTATGCCTATTACTAATAAGCACGTATACGATATTCTTATCTTTCATCCGATGCGTAAATATAAAAACCCCTTCTCTCCATCTTGCCATAGCAAGGTAACATCTATGAAATATTGTAGATAGATTCTGAAGAACCCCTGAATTGGTGAGGATAGTTCTCTCTCACGTGTATTAATCATTTTTAGGTTTTGAACTTTGTAATGTAAGAGATCAGTAGATTCTGTCGCTCAGCCAATCAGAATGCAGAGGTTTTACTGTATTATGCGTTGGCGTCGGCTCGATGAATTATGAACAAGCACGGCTGAATAAGTTCATTATCGACTATACTCCATAACCTTAACGTGCCCCACGAGAAATTCACCTGAAGTTCAACTACACGTCTGCACTTTGATTGTTACTCTTTCAAAAGACGTATGTGTTTTGTAGCTTGAACCAACACCACTCACATACATGTAGGCAGGTCCAGGTGGCAAAGGGGGTTGCACTCATAGAATTTCATGGGTTTTGTAAGTTAAACTCTCGCTGAGATGCCAAAAACCGAATATAAACGAAGTTATTTGTTACAAAAGGGCAAGTGTTCCGCCCCCGCCCCACCTGCACCACCCGGATCTGCAAACAAACCCTCTTTAATGGCCAGCACACTATCAACTTTCTTGCTGCTTAGACCAACATACCCCTTTTAAAAATCTACTCACATTTCGTTGCATACAGTGTGAATGTGCGTGTCCTCTCCTTGGCGGCTGGCCTCTGTCTGTCCCGCTGGACCGTCCCTACCGCCGGCCGTGACACCCCGCCGCCCTTCATCATCATCGTCTCCTCCTCCTCATCCTCCTCTCTCCTCTGCTCCTGCTCCAGCTCCCTCACGGACTCCTCGAGTCGCTCCCGTGACAGTCCGGATCGGTTGACCTGCGGAGGGGTAACCAACCCCAGATCGGCGAGGATCTTTGCCTTCAACTGCTCCATCCTCAGTTTCCGGATCTCATCGAGATCCAGCTTTTGGACTTTGGCGTTGGGCAGCCGGGTGCAGTTTTGGAACAACCGGTCACACTTGTACCCATTGTAGATGAACTCATCCGGATGGGTCAATGGAAAGTCATTGTTGTCCAATCCGGCGGCAGCGGCAGAGTCATCTGGATCTTCTGGATCTGTGGTGTGTGGGTACGGGTCCTCGCCGGGGGTCTCCAGCACGCCGCGCTCCTTGAGCGAGCGGATGATGTCGTGGTTGGACGGAAAGCCATCCACCAGGCAGACCAGGACGCAAGCCAGAAGGCTCAGCATGCTACTGCTCAGGGCGCACATGGTAGTGTGGGTAGAGTGCTCTATTACGATCTATCGCTTAGTCTTCAAATGCTGTAATTTAACTATTACTTATTGAGTATCACTTCTTAAGTATCACGTGGTAGTTATCACTTTTTAAGTATCACCTGTTAAGTATCACTTCCTAATTACCTCTGTTTGAGTATCACTGTTAATTTATCACTACTTTTGGCTTTCCTGAGTATTTACAGGTTGCTCTTCTCTCAAGTTGTCCCAACCAAAGCAAATTTTACGCATGTGCGTAAGTTCCTAACAAATCTGTAGTGTCAAACGTGAAGCAGAAAATGCCTTTTGACTTTTTTTGCTGCCACACTTGTTTTAAAGCTGTATGCATCCCATCTGTGACTAATCAGACCTGATTGTACCACATCACGTCAATTGCAATTGATTGATGGTTCAAACTTTGGACTAGATCCACACACCCATTCATGTGGGACAATGCTTGCACCAACCTCTCAGGGATTCATGTTCTCGCATGTAATGATTATATTACTGAGCCAGTGTGCGCAGTAACAGGAATATGATGCATTCTCCATATATGAAAGATTTGAGGCTGTACCTAACAGAGCCATCAAAGTTTATACTATAAAAGTTAAATAATGAGATAAAATAAGTGTACAGCTGTTTGTCTTCAGCAGGTATTCAAACTCAGGAGCCGGCACCAACAAAGCAGTTGTTGTTGGGAGTTTGTGGTTAACCTGCTAAAAACTGCCTGCAACCGTCTGTTTATATTGAGTCTGTGTGAATCACACAATGAGGAGTCTTGCTAATTTGACAATTGCTAGAAACCCAAATGAGCAAATGTGGGATAACAGCAATCAAAATTGTATGATTTGCACAGATGTGTCACAGATATTTCTCCTATTGTCAGTGCGAGATAAACTTCTTTTAAAAAGTTATGCTAAAAGCAAATATAATCCAGCATTTATCAAAACGCTGCTAGATCTGTTTGTTTTTCATTTCCATTTTCAAGAGATGCTCCCATCGGAGAATACAAAAAGCTGTAATCTGACAACAGTTAAATGCAGACGACTTTTAGCAGAATTTCACCAATCATCAAAAATCCTCTTAGAGCTGCACAATTTTGTCCAGAATCACAGATAATGAATCTATCAACTTTTAACGACCTTATATGATGGCTAAAGTGCAGAGGTTTTGCAGTTTCTTGTATTCTATCCCTTTCCTTATCTCCCTCAGTTCTCTGCGCCAATCACCTATATTCGTATATATTCTATTATATGACCAAGTTGCCCAAGCTGTGGCTCTGTGTACCCGAGTGTGTGTGTGATATAGCCTTATCCTCCGCTTGGACTCACTCCACACAATGTCTGAATCCGCACGTTATGTAGGCTATTGTTGTCATCAGGGAGCGTGCGGCGTGTCGGTAGACTGTGGCGGGGGCCTCAGACTGGAGCTATTGGCGGGGAACGGTGTGTGGTGTCTCATGTAATGGCTTGCTGTGTTACATCATGGTATTTATCCTATCACACAAGGCCTCATGAGCAAAAACCAATAAAATGAGCATGCATGGGAAATATTTGGTCTCTATCTAAGTTCTCTAATAGAGTAGTCATAACCTGTCAAACGGTTCACTTGCTGTACTACAGCCAATAAGATATGGTCACTGTCTCTGAGGTCACTGCATGACTTGAGTGAACAGTGACAGGGTTTTAGTAGGGAGGTGGTCCATACATGAGGTTTAGGAGTGCGATAAATGGTCTAACCATACATGCCCGTAATACATGTACAGTTTACACTTCACCCTGTTTTAATCTAACAATATCATTAGAAAGGTGGTCTGTATGTGAAATGGATGTATCAAGGCGGGAACATTAGAAATTGTCCAACGAGAGAGTTGGCCATATTGTAGAAGTAGTCTTTTACGGGATAGTTTTATTCTTTCCAATCGTTTCATCCCAGTTATTCTCGTCATGTTTCAAGCTGTGATGTTTCAGAAACAATGCAACCTGTAATGAAGACCACCTCTCTTTTGAGACCACCCCTATATTAGGACAAATGTTTCGTGTTCCCAAAACCTCCGCAAAGATTCACTGTAAAACTCCTAAAACAGACCACCAGTGTAATGAGACCACTTTAGGCCAGCCACTAGATCCTCTTGATAAGGAGTTTGAACTGTTGTGGTCATCACTGGTCAGTAGCGAGGTCACTGTGCTGGCCATTCCGTACGCAGGAATGCTCGTTATAAGACCCATCAATCATACAAGTGACCGCTGGTCACTACGGTCAGCGTTTGGTCAGTCTTGGATATTGGTCACCTGCAAGCTAGTGCGTAAGCTATGGTCATACAGTCCTGCATGAGTTATAATATATAATATAGATGGATCTGTTACCAAGTAGAGCTATACCACATAGCCTCTGCCGGGACTCGAACCACGAACCTCTGTTAGTGTAAGTATTGATATCAGAGGATTCTTTCTATAAATCTATAAGACTATAAAATTCCTCTATCACTTAGCCTCTGCCGGGACTCAAACCCTGGACTACTACCACTGTGGCACCTATACACCTAGCACTATGCCACTCGGCCATCCTGGACACAACTAAACCCCGTTAATTCCAACTGAGGGTTTTAATGATCCTGTCTTAAGGTCCATGTGCCAGAGTTCACTTCAATGTATAACATACATATTGCCCGTTGCTTATGCTTAGATATATTGTAATTAATTGACTTGGGTCTTAGTCTTAGCATATACAGTTTTGTTATCCATGAATATAAAAATATCAAATGAAATGTGGTTACAGAAGTGTATGGGACACTGTATCAAATATGGATCTGTTTTATGGCAAGTTTACTGCCACAATTACATTTTGTATAGACTCCCCTAGTGGCAATGTGAATGTCCTGTTCATGGACTTAAGTCCCCGCTGTGCAAGATCAGACGACTCTATAATCACACCAGGTCATTCGCATTGTTGTCTCACTATAATTTTTTTCAACTCCCTGGGGAGTATACATCCTATCACAACCGTGTTCATCATTCACATTAGCGTCCCCTTGCCTAATTAACATGTAGTTACCACGAAACAGTGTCCAACGGGTTAGGTTGGGATGAGTTCACTCAACACCCACCACCCGACGTGAACTGGAATCGAACCTACAACCATCCAATCACAAGTCTCACGCCTTATTCAAGCACACAATGATGAAAAGATTCTCAATCCATCACTATTTAATGTCAGACAGTGAACACTATTGTGCAAACCCCAGTCACCTGACCCTGATCTCTCTCAACGTGACTATATATAGTCCCTAAAAGACGTGGTATTTACTAGATATTGTTTATACGACCAACCACTCGCATGCCAGAGATCATATGTGAAGTGTATATTTGAAGAGCCAGTGAGAATTTTGACGGCTTCAAGCGCTAATAGATACACATTTTGCCAACAGAGCTCAAATCGGCGCTCTCTCAGACGTATGCATCTTCAGGATGCCTTTGTGAATAAGTCTTTGTCATATAACACACAAATATTGACCACAGTGGAGTATGTGAGGACACACTCGACCACTGGTCAAGCCCCGGTCACTGGCGGTCATTCCATGTCCACGGGTCAAGATCAGTGGTGATTGGGTGACAGATGACCACTACATTGAGCAGCTGACTTGATGGCTTAGAGTCGTCCATCATTTCTCATGAGCGTTGTCTATGATGGCTTGGTTTAGACCCATCGTCGGTTCACGGGAATCTCCCTAACTCTGCTCATACACTGTAGGTAGTCAATGCCCACTGACACTCAATAGCCCACTGGCCAGGGAGATTCTATAAAACTTGGACCAGTGCCAGACAAAAAAGTACCACCAAATCACATTCTGGTAAAATCAAAATAATAAAGTGGTGCGTACCTACTATGCACTGTTTTGTTCATTGAATGTCTCACATTATGAACTGACCACCACCAGACGGACCATTGCTATGGGCTGATCTAGACTGTTGATAAACCACCTTGGTAACGTGGTCAAACAATATGTAACTGTTTGGCATTAAACCAGGTCACCGTTATTCCATTACTCTCTGAGGTCATGACCCTGTAAAAATCCGTTTGCACTCCATGCAGTTTCACTTGGATCCAATATAAAAACCAATCACCTAAAAAGTCATTAAACCTCCACGTGTTCCACATAAAGCAAATACAAGGTCAGACATTGATACGAAACTGCACTGTCACCACCATAACAGTTAAGGAAGAACATTGAGTTAATATAAAACTCTCATGACAATAGCGTGTGTAAATATCAACACCATTAACGTAAAATCCATTTACAACATTAACACAAACTACGTCCTTTTTTCATACAAGCCTCATGTCCATCAATGCATAGTGTAATTATCAATCATGACTATGTAAGTACCAATGCAAACACCGTGAAAATCCAAGGACACATACATGTACATAATATGAAGAAGTCCAATAACAGCTTAAACTATGCATTTTCATATACATGTGTATATATATAAAACATAATTATGCATTGATTCTCCAAACTACAACCCTGCTATGATAACGTGTGAGAGTAGATAGATCTCACCACCTGATATAGGAACAGTGTGTCATGCTGATGATTATTATGCTGTGGTGGTGCAATCTGTCAGAGTTGACAGATCTCGTCTAGTGAAGTGCCAATAGTGGGATTATTATGGAGTGAAGCTATGCCATCAACAAGATCATTTACCAATCTGGATCCTTTGAAGGCTGCTTGTTTACCATGGATCTGGGTTAAGTGGACGTGCATACACATGCCGAGTGTGGGATACAGTGTGACGTGGAGACCTGGAAACTTCCCCTGCGGTGGTTGCATGGCCAGAAAATGACCCTTCACCGAAGACTAATACTTGTACTTGACCGCTTATAGGGAAATCAGCTTGTACATTTTGATCAGCGCTGTGCCTACGTAGATTATACGGACTCAAGTCCAGTCTAAGTGCTTTGCATGCGTACTTGATTCCAAATACAAGTACTTGAGCCCAAGTACATTTGTTTTTTTCAAATGCACTTGAATTAAAGTACAAGTGCAGCAAATCGTTGCACGTGCAAGTACAGTGCTTGAGTAACCACCATGTATATATAGCATTTTCAAAGACCCATTCGCAGTCACATAACGGGGTTCCACCGTACCCGTATATTGAACATTCAACCATGATTGCCTCAGCACTACATGTACATGTACAATGTACCATCCGGACTCGGCAGAGTGCATTATACTTTGCTGATCATGAGGACAAGTGGCCTAGATTTTAGCCTGCCGGGATCAGTGTACAGAGAGGCCAATAGTGAAAATGATCTACTTAGTATGGCCTTCTTAGTACGTTGGATTGCTCAGAAAAAAAAACTCAGTTCGTTGATACCGCAAATTATACACCAGAAGCCATCTAGTAGGAGCATCTTTGGGCGAGACTCGTGGTCTTAATGAAGAGGAGGTCTCTGTTCTTCCAATAGATGCCAACTCTCTCCATATTGTGACCATCTTTCTCGTAGGATCATTTGCCACGGCAAAAAATAAGAAGAAAAAAAGACCATGTACCACTCAGAAAGAGTCCAACTCTCTCTTGAGACCACTAAAAGCCAATTCTCTCGGCTGTCTAATTACAGAGGATTTACCGTATACAAACAGAGATGTTGAACTTCACAAGTCCTTCCTCATGTCTGGCGCACTCAAACGTCAAAGCACATAAATACACAGAGTCTCTGGATTCACACCTCTTATTCAGACCACCTCTGCACATGAAACCCTCCCATGGGGGCCACCTCTACGCACAGGTGAATAGAGTAGAACTTCCCATAATAACTACATATATAAAAGGTCTACCTCTATTCTAAGACCGTTATTTGCACTCCCAAGCCTTAATATAGAGGCCAACACGAACCTAAAAAAAGAGACCACCTCCCTATTGAGACCACTCGAAGGATGCCCAAGTGGTAGTCTTAATAGAGAGTTTCTGTCTCAAATGGGTGCAATCTGCAGTGAAGGCCATCTTATCTTAGACAATCTCTACAGTAAGAAGAATATTATTTGATATAGAGATAGCCTCCATGCAGAGACCACCTTCCTATTGCGACCACTTGAAGATGGTTCCTTGGGCGGTCTATACATAAAGAGACCACTGAATACTGCCATAAAAGAGACCAAATGATCATTAGACCATTCTGTGAAAGTTTCAGGGTGGTCTTAAAAGATGTGGTATAGTACACAGATCAAGATAACACATTTCCCAAGATATATGTATCTTTGATATGAGCAGATGCACTACAAAATGTCACATCAGACATACAAAGATGAATAGCCCATCTAAATATCTTGACACGTAAACTTTTATAAAACAGCCACAACTTACATCAAATACCAAATAATACCAAGTCTACAAGAAACTTACATGTAAGTTGAAACACTGAAATGAAATGAGCCCCTTCAGCAGGACTTAAACGTAGGTCACCTCTCTTTAATGACAGAGGACTCACCGGAGTGGTCTCAAAGGAAAGGTGGTTACTCTATGGAGGTTCTTCGGAACAGTCATTTTATAAATGAGCTCATACTGGAGGTCCTACCGTAGCTTGTGGCGTTCTAGGTGATATGTTTCTAGATTGTTCCAGACCAACCAGTGCAGTTTCCATTCATCTTTGTGAACACAGGTATTCTGAGGTACGGGTTTTTTTAACGGTAAAACTAAATGTAGTGACGTCAGCCGTAGTTCGTTTTTACTTAAAACGTGTGACCTCTACTTAATGAACCAGTCTTGCTCAACGTGCTTCTCCAGGAAAGATCCAGGTGATCGAGAGAGCGGTAATGTAGGACCTGTGAATTGCGACCTCCATTGGACCTCAAGACAAGTGGTCGCAGTAGGGCCGAGTGCACTGGCTTTTTCATAAGTTATATGATGGTTCATCTATTTAGATTGTGCCAGAGAACACAATAGCGTACTGCAGAGGTGTGTCTGATATGGATGCTCTACTGTTAAATGTAGTCTGTAGGACACTTGAATGACCTCGGTGTAGCGAGAGATCTATAGATGCAGTCCATGCAGTACACATGTGTCCGTACAAGTAGAAGAACACACAAATCTAATGGTACTATTAAAGATTTTGACCGACTAACAACATAAAAGAACTTGTTTGTTGGTATGCTATTTTGTTTAAATGTCACAAAGTTGACAAAACACCCTGCGGAGTACCTGGTGGCCTCCTGTTACAACCATGCAAGTGCTAGGAACTGGAGTATGCACACACACTGTCTGGTGTAGATTGCGTCAGCCAGTAAGCATCAAGAAGTGTGTAAAGCACCCAACCAAAGGTTAGGCAGTGACTTGTGTTTGTTTTGTGTACATACCTAACACTTTGTTAGGCAGTGACATCATAATTTACGCTATAGCTGAACAGAGAGTTTTAGCATAACTAGTAGGTGATTTGCAAAATCCCCAGTTATGATAATGTATCTTTGAGAAATACATGTACCCTTTTTCATACAACTATATAAATGAGCACGTTCTGATTTTCTGAAGTAGTCTAGGTTTTGAGTGTTATATTGACTATGGTCCCACAGAGGTGGATGAAAGGTGCACCCACCCTCTGCACTAAGCATTCAAAATATAAATACACCCATGTGCTCTAAGCTACCACCTATCCAAAGTTATGTGGTCACATACTTTTGGTATGCAATAAATCTAAGCATTTAAAGCAATATACCGATTTTAACATAATCAGCTATTGATCTGGGGTGTCCCTTGTTATGATATATTCGATTGTTTCTATAAAGAATATTCATTTTCAGTCATAAGTATGCAAATTAGTTGTTTAGATTGGCTAGAAGTGCCAAGCATTGATGTCTGGGACAGTAGACTAGGGTGCTAGCTTCTTGCCCCCATTTTGTTTAAACAATTAAAATGGTCTTGGGAACTTAAGATTTCACTTTATTTGCTGGGCCAACAATCCCAATCTGAACAGTGTAATGCAAAATCCGAGTTAGCATCAAAGAAGTGGTCTCCATAACGAGGTGGTCTTATCTGGAGATTCTGCCGTAAATCTCAAACAAGCACACGCACATTACTCTCCGCCAGAATTACAATATGGCGCCGACCTTGACCTCATTAACGCGACACACGACTCCTTAGACCTTGCTTTGTGTCGCGTGACCTCGTTTGACCTGACCTTGTTCTCCCTGACCTTGGGCTAATCCGTAAGCCCCAGGGTTCTTTGCACGTATTGTGCACACAATGTATGGGCATTAAGTCACCACCTCTAAAAATACATTAAAGAACACTTTTCTCCACTCACACAAGTTTGATAAATATATAAAGATAGACCATCTCTCTCTACTTGAGACCACTGGGGGTGGATATGACGAGAGACGTTTTCCTCTATTTTGAAAAATAGACAGAAGCCTACACTGACTGACTCTGGCAGCCAAAAAAACGCCTTTTGTCTCCTGCGCTTGTCAAATTGTTTTCATTAGCCGGGAAACCGGGTGCATTGTGTTTTATTTCATTTTTGCCGGTGGAATGTTAATTTCCATCCAGCTGATGAGTAAACAGGAGGTAATAGGTACAAGAGCATCACAGAGGGAGCGATGTCAAACAAAATCACGCACCTTTGTCAAATGGTGTTAGTGCTGCTGTATGAGTCAGACTATTGGCAAGCTTTCTGTATAGTGACAGTAGAGCCGGCAGAGGTAGAACCTCCAGTTACGACCACCTCTCTATAGAGACCGCTTCTTAAATAAGTGTGTTAGTAGGTTCAAAACCGCCACTAGGAGACTAATACGAGCCTCACAAAATAGACCACCTATGCATGAAACCACCTCTACAATAAGAGTGTTTCTTGGAACTCAAACTTTAGTGAAGAGACGACAGTGAACCTCGATAAAAAGACCACCTCTCTATCGATATCTTCTAAGGCTACGGTAACCCTCAGATGCTCCTAAAAGTATGATCTACTGTATAGATTCATTCTACCATGTTCACAGTCTCCATCCTTTAAACACCGGCTTACTTCTTAAAGCGACCAAGGTGCCTCTTCTTACAGTGACCACCACCTCTCTATTAACACCACCTGTGGCCAACCCTCAGGAAGTCGTCATAAAGAGGTTCTACTGTATATATGTGCAAGATCAAGCTGTGTAGAAACTGGCGAGGTCAGTAAGTGGGACACGTGACGCCGCCACCGAGCTATTGAACACGTGTCAGATAGTGTTAGTGATGGACGGTGCTGACTGTGCCGGTGACACTCGGGCTGAGTCACTGTGATAAGTTGATCCACGATGTGTTTTACAGGTGATTATGTCATTCAAAATGAGCGCATACCTCCGGTAATGGTATTTGTTTTGATGGGATGAGTTTCAGTGGCTTACGCTCCGTCTGATTCATGTTGAGTGAGCAATCCCCATAAAAACGATCACCTCTCTATTGGGAAAAAATATAAGGCCAGCCACCGAGTGGTCTGAATAGAGAGGTCTTGCTGTATTTTTTCAGTTATTATGTGATCAAATTTTTGTGTGCTCCTCAGCTTTACACTTCGAACATGATCACTGCCATTAGAGTTTGTGGTTTTATTAACAAAAACTGTCATTGCAGTCAGTGGCAGTGGTCGAGGTTTCGAGTCCCGACAGAGGTCATGTGATATCGCCCTATAGACTTGGAGAAAGTGTCATTTACATGTATGTCAGAAGCCATGTGATTTTTTAATTCTGACCTACGCCGTTTCCCACAATGACTTAGCAATTAAATAAACACCCAACCCACTGAAACCACCATCTAGCCACAGAGAGGAATCGTCTATCAATTGTTTACTGATAGATCCTCAACTAACAGGAGATGCTGAACAAACGAGCGCTCGTGAGTTTTATGATCAATGTTACGGTGTTTTCCAAACCACCTGTGAGGGGAACATAGAGCTAACTGGCCGAGACGGTTGTAAACGCTGTGTACACCAGGCCATTGGTCTGTTGTGATTACTCCTCAACCACGTGCGTGGCCTCGTTCTGGGAATCCTGGCACGTGTGTGTTTGCGTTCTGTCCACATTGCCGGACGTACTATACGTAGGTCATGCATCACCATGCATGTAGGTAACTCAAGAGATGCATGGTAGTTTTGATGATAGTCTGTCGATTCAGACGGTTTATGTTGACATTTCAATGTAAAAAAACATTTGAAACATTTTGTCGATAAAAGTCGAATTGTGGCGATTTATCATCAGAAAAAAATGAATCAGAAGACTGTGTCTCCATGTTGTTAATTGAGTAACTCCTGAGTTACCCCCACGACTTCCCCCGGGGATTGTTTGGTGTGTAGAGGTTCACGTAAACTGATAAACAAACTCGTTCTGAATCAAGATGACAGCTGCGGGCGACTACTCCGTATCCACGGAAGTATTTAAGTACTGCAGGTGTTGAAAACAAATACAGTACAACTTCCCCGTGAGGGGTATACATGTTCAATTCTCATCTATACCTACTTGTAGATGCCTACTTTCTGGACACTTCTTGTACACTCACCAAGTTAAAGCAGGTTGGAGGTAAGTGGGTTAATAGTGACGTTTACATGGGAAGATACAGTTTGTTTTTGTAAATAGGAGTGTTGAGGCGACCCCATCAGAATGTAAGGGTTCACGAAAGCTCACATACTTGATAAAAAAGTATGAAAATTACAATTTTAGGATGAAAAAATGGTCACGTGCACGGCCCCCCATTTACCTGGATCTGCATATGCCATTCTACTAAAAAGTGAAATATTACTCTACTTGTACCACCTTTGCTAGTGCATGACTTCTAGAACACCCGGTATAGCTGGATGACGTTAGCAGCAGAGACCTACTGGGTGAGCTTGTGGCAAAACTAGCACGATTCTAGAGTCTGGAACGTGACTTACAACATGAAGTATACAGCAGAACATGTCACAAAGACACATAATGAAACCAAGCGTATGCAGCGCCATGGTCTCCCACCTAAATGTATACTAGTGCATATTGTGTAAGCTTACTAGCCGACACATTGAAATACAGCAGAACCTGTCTATGAAGACCACCCCTGATACTGGCCTCAAGTGGTCCCAAGAGACAAGTGGTTCCTGTATGGAAGATCACGTTGCATTCTATATTATTATTGTCTGTCATAAATGTAAATATAAATGTGGTGGTTTGTAGTCGTATATCCAAGTATTTGGTTCAAGACTTTACAATTTACACCAGGTCATTGGCATACTTGTTGATATATTAATCATTTCTCGTATAATATACTTGCAATATACACAGTATTACACACCGTCTCGTTATAGAGGTCGTCCCTTTTATAGAAATGGTCCTAATGGGAGGTTCGTCTGAAGGTGTGCCTTTTGACTCATCTGTTTTGTTTCATCACAAGACACGAAAAGAGCTACACTATAGTCCGGAGAGAGGCTACAGTAGAACCTCCGTAGATAGACCACATCTGCATCGAAACTACCTCCATAACAAGATCCTTTCTCACGGTCCTAAACCCCCATGAAAAGACCAGCAAGAGATCTCCATAAAGAGACCACCAATTCAAAAAGACCACATGTAAGACATTACACAGTGTTGTCTAATTAGAGAAGTTCTACAGTTCTTGTATTTTTCGCACTGCACTTGTTTGGCAGAAACACATCGATGCACATCATGTTATTAAGACTGACGGGATGAGAGCTGACAGCCTGGTGACAACGAAGAACGTTTTGTCCAATAGAATTGCATCACCCTGTGTGTAAACAGCTACATGTAGATTGTAGGGCAAAACCCCCCTATTGAGGCCACCTCTATGTAGAGACCATTTCTCAATGCTGCAGTGCAGTATATGTGCTTCATAAAGAGATCACCTTGAACGTCCATAATGAGAGCACCTCTCGATTGAGACCACTTGATGTCGGTCTTGTGGATTGTCTTCATAGGGAGGCTCGACCCTATTACGACCATCTGGTCTCGAAAGAGAGGTGGTGTCTTCTTTATGCAGGTTGATGGTTGACTAAAATGAAACTTGGGAACCACGATAAATAGATGTTATGTCTGAGGTGGTCGCTTTTTAGAGATGGTTTAATTAGAGGTTTTCGTAGTGGGCCCTTTCATGTTGGGACGGGTCTGTAGATTGAAAATAGTATATAGTGTTGAAAACAATATTAAATACAATGCAAATATGATAAACGATCGAGAACTGATCCATATCAAGTGTATTTGGCCTTCCTGCTTTATTCTACCTGCATTTTCCGCATGGTAAACCAAATACTTGACATAAAGCTAGTTTACTGTGTTACATCTCATTCACTAGGAAGTTGGTGCTTTTATCGGTGGCTTTGACATTTTCTTTTGTCAGATAGACAATTTCTTAGCAGTTAAAATATAATGATATGAGTATATAAGAATAGAAAAACTCGCACAATGTGATTCGAAGGAAAGATGAATATGACTTCCTCATCATGTTCATAATTGAGCAACATGTTTTATTTTAAAGAAGAAGACTTAACAATTGTAATAACATGGAGAAGATGAAAGAGAAATTGGATTCAGCTATTGAAAATCAGCAATAGAAAGAAGCACGTGATATATTGGATCATGAAAGAGATTCGTTTCAACAACTTCTGACTGAGAATTGTGATTTTCAAGTCAAACTTATAAATCTATTAAGACGTGCTATTATTCGCTGTGCCCCTGCAGACATCATCATTCAGATCATTTCTCCTCACAACATAAATAGACAGGATCGAGCTTTTAGAACAGTGCTCCATGAGGCAGTGAGAGGGAAAAGATGGGATCTAGTGCCAGTTCTGCTGCAGCATAGGCGCTCGCATCAATAGATACAAAACTTAGATCTAGGGACTTTGAAAGAGAATTAATTTAAAGCGCCTATGTGCTGCAGCACGGGGTTGATGTCAACCTGGATGAAAATCTAGAGCTAACCTCGATATGCTTTGAAGGATGTAGCAGTGATGCCCCAGCAGATGTTATTGCCCAGCAGATTTCTACTTACAACATCAACAGGCAGGCTCCAGATGGTAACACAGCGCTCCATTGGGCAGCGGGAAGGAAAAGATGGGATCTAGTGGTTGCTCTTATACAGCACGGGGCTGATATCAACCTGGTTCAATACTTTACATATCAAACTCCATTACATAATGCAGCACTGTGTGGTGCCCCTGCAGGCATCATCATTCAGCTCATTTCTCCTCACAACATCAATAGGCAGGATATACGTGTTAGAACGGCACTCCATGAGGCAGTGAGAGGGAAAAGATGGGATATTGTGCCAGTTCTTTTACAGTACGGGGCTGCCCCTCTATGTTGGACTCTCCTGTACCAGGCCGGTCTTTGGTGCTCTCCCTTCAAGCTCTGTGCATCACGACCATCAGGAACCACATGCATGTCAAGTCTGATGAGGCCTACGAGGCACTGGGACTTCCTGGGAAACTTGTATCTGAAGTGAAGCTAACGCCTCAGGCGAAGGACATTGTGAAAAGAGAAAGCTGTGAATAGAGGACAGTGTGAATAGAGGATGATGTTGATAGAGGATGTTGTGACTTGAAAACGCAAGTTGTGGACAAAGAAGATTTTGTAACTTTAGAGAAATATCTAATGTTACAATTTCATGCTCATTATTTTGACATAAATATATAATAAATAAAGATATCATAAGAGTTATAGTCAATATATTTTCTTTTTATTTACTAAAAAATTTCATGATTCTTAATCGTCAGAATAAAATGACAAAATCATACATGTTTCAAGGAATACAGTAGCAATATTCAGTAGACTATTATTACATTAGAACTGTAGGGTTAGGTCAATAGGTGATTATATTGTATTAAAAGCGGTTTATAGTCAGCGGTCTGGTGATATAAAGTTACGGAGGAGTTTTTTTTCTTGTGCCTCCTGCTCTCTACATGGTTGAGCCCTCTTCATAGACACGCCACCCCAAACCGGAAACCATCATTATATTAAATGTAGATATTCATTTGACTATGTACGTTTGCTGCGATGCCTCGCAAGATGCTTTTATGGTTTTGGGGGTCACCGGTTAATTGGAGGATCAGCAATAGGTTCATTATGAATTTATTTATCCCATACCTAGTCATTGAGACTTTATTGATCCACGAGAGGGTTATTGTGACTATGGATCAGAGACATTGTTGGTCATTGTAGTTTTATTAATCAATAACGGGGTAGTTGTGACTTCTTGATCCGCCATGGTGTTATTTTGAGTTTTTTATTGTGAATTTATTGATCAGCCACGGGGTCGTTGTATCTCTGAATTTGATTGCTTCAGGAGTGTTTCTACACTCTTACGTGTATACCATTATTGTGTGTGACCAACAGTCTTTGTTGTTTGTTACCCTTCTACTTATCGCATCATTTGAGCCAGGGTACTGAAATGTCACTACATTATATCAGACCATGACACATGACACTCTATTTTCTTCCCGAGTGTAACCTAGAAAACTAACCAATCTGTGCAAATCTCTTGCTTATTTGGAGAGACATTTAACCTGTCAGAATCGTACGATGCATTGTGCATATTTTGACCTAATTGGGATAGTGTCAAGGATTCAAAGAACGTTTTGGGCAATAAAGACCTGTAATTGATATTTTTGCGCTATGTTTGAGGTTTACAATTTCAAACATTCTAAATGATTGCGCATAAAATTCACATGAATGATAAAGAACCTCTGTGGTTTGTCACTTCTGGTGACACTATCTTAACAATTTTAACAAGAGACGCAAACAATGGTAAATGCCCGGTAAAAGTTATGTAATTTCAGTAGGGCGTAAATACCGGTTTCAGAGGGTGCTTATGTAGATACTGGAGACGAGTACTGCATAAGCTCCAGGGAGTTGTGTAGTGTGTATATGTTGTATTAGTATGTAAGTCAATTAGTCTGTTATATTGACATGGGCGGTCCTTTTCCGAGTTTTCAAGGCATTATGTGTCAAATGGTGGTAGTGGTCCAGGGTTTTGAGTTCCGGCAGCGGCTATGTGGTATAGCCCTGTTAACTTTGAGAGAGAATCCTCTATGCCAATTTTTACACCCGGAAAGTGAATTCATTACTATGTACCTAGGTATGCGCTGTTGCATGATGAACTGATACTTCGAAAACACCAAAAATAAGTGTAATGCACCGTATCAGGACTCGGCGTCTGGAGCGGGGATGATCAAGTGTAAAGTATTTGCATAATTTCATTGACATGACAAGAGTTGTGCTCTTTGTTCCTCTGTGGGGATACTTGAGGAAGTTAAATAATTTACATAGAAGTTATACCGGCTTCTGGACTTTAAGTGCAGAGAAAATAGAGGAAAAAAGAACTGCAAAACAAATAGTCGGCTCGAAATTTGATTTGTGTCTCTCTGAATCGTCTTCAGAGGACTTAATTGGCATTATTTTCACTGGAAGATGAAAGCCTCCAGACAAGGGATGCTGCGCACCCGCGGGATTTCATAAACACAGGCTCAGGCACAGGATCACGGAGATTAACAACAATAAATGGTAAAAAACAGAAAAAAACACACACACAAACATACAAAATATATCTTTGTGGTGGAAAATGAGTGCGCTGTCTGCCTATGAATTTACTCAGCAGGTAGTCAATCACACATCTGTGGACATTAGAGGATACTCTCTCCGAGCCTGCAGGGCTATATCACATAGCCTCTCTCGAGACTCGAACCCTGGACCACCACTACCACCGTGGCACATATTCACCTAGCCCTAAATGTAGGCTTAATTATTATACCACTCAGCCACCCTGATAAAGCTGTCATTCCACCTGAGGGTGGTGATGATTAATTATCCTGCCCGCTAGTTATTGGAGTGTATCACACATACAGTTACAGGTACCATTGCTTCTACACACATTATACTTACAGCCATATCCATTAAAATCATCACACCCTATATATAACAAGAAGCCGCAATAACATTTTACACCAATTACAAATCCAGTAACTGAACCCACAACCACACACCTTGCAGTTCGTGGTCTAACACGTGTTTAGCACAGCTAAAAATGCATATCCTCGCTAAATGAATCTATACTCGCTAAATCCAATTGCAACCCCACTGATGCGATCCCTGCCCCACATACGCATGCATCACAGTCCACTGTAACAAGACTAAGCGCCCCACTTTTGATTTGCTATCCATCATAATATTGCGTCACACTTGCTATTGTTCGACATTTTGACTAAGAGACATCGCCTTTAAACCTGATCGTGTGCAACGAGAATTTGACAGTTTCGTCAGATATCACCCAGAGCTGTTTAAAGCTGTGACATGTTTTTAACTTAATGTGACATGACCGAATACAGCCAATTCACTGCCTGGTGTTTCTAGTAGTTTTGTTGTCAATTAGAATAATTGCAGTAGAACTTGCAAAAACATACCATTCTGAACACCGAATACCTCTATAACAATATCATTTTCCTGTGGTCCCGATAGTTTTAAATGGACTGCCATGAGCCTCCGTACAGAGACCACTTCTCCGTTGACACCCCTTGAGACCAGTCCACGGGTAGTTCTTAATAGAGGGGTTCTCCTGTACAGTTGTCTTGCCATAAAGTCAAGTGCGCAGAATGCAGAACAGAATTGCTGCTGCGCCATGAGGCAAGTTTTAACATGTTGTGTGTGCAAATGAAGCTGTGAAGCCCCAGTCTTACTGTCACGACTGTACATCTTAACACCCAGCCTCACAGTAAGGAACTTTCATATAAAGCTCTGATATCCCAGACACAATTGTGCGTCTAAAGTCCCTGTCTCACAATCACGAATGTTCGTCTAAAGCTTTTATAAAGTCGGTTTTAATGCGCCAATTATCAATTACAATGCAACACTCGGGACTGTCTGAAGGCAGTGTTAGATGTCTCATCACCGTCCATGTTCCTATAGTTTCAAGCTAAGAGAACCTCTCCATTGAGACCCCTGTATGATAATGACATTACTGTTGATAAGGCTCAATAAGGAGACCAGCGCGCACCTCCATAAAGAAAACAACCTCTAACAAGTGACCTAAATAAGAGAGAGGTCTTTCTGTATATTACAAAACATGTTAATGGGGTTGGTATTAACAGTGTCTACATAATGCCACATTATTGGCAAGGTGATTTATTGACAGTTACTGCCAAAACTGTCAGCAATATTCTGCACAATTTTAATTAACATGACACTAAGACACTAGATACAGTACACCCTCCAAAAAACAACATTTCCATAAGAAGAGTTGAACAAAACTTATTGAGTTATAAAAACTCTATCGCGACTAACAAGCATTCCACATAGGCATACAAATGATGAAATATACTTTTAGTTTTCATAATGCATTATAAGTGTATTAAAATAGTTGGCTAGTAACAGTAATAAGGAAATAGTACTTAAATTAAGATAAAAATCAACGAACCAGAACGTATATATATACGCCTTTTTATTCAAAGCAATAATTCTAAAATTGTAATGATAAATTCAGATTGCTTTATTATCAAGTCTATGTTCACACCATTGCAAACCATCTATTGTATTCGATCAGCGATCATATCCATAGGCAGATCCAGGTTTTCGGAAAAGGGGGGCGCACTTAAGGAAAAGAGGGGGCGCACTTACCGGATTTCATGAAAAACCCTATGAAAATGAAGTATTTTGGTGGATAAAGGGGGGGTGCGCGTCCCCTGCGTCCTCCTGGATCTGCCTATGATATCAAGTGGTTTCTGAACTACGCACCGCCGCCCCCTACTCCTATTAACCGGATTTATGGATTTTCCGGATAGCTATCCATCCTGCCAATGTGCCGGACAAAGTAGGTTGTTCTGTATGTCACTGACATGTTGAACACTCTGCTAATTAGGTATAATGATAGTTTTCTTGATGTGTCATTAACAAACCTGTGATCTCATTAGTGAAATGTGTGTCACAAACCGCCTCTGGCAATTATGCAGGTTCAACAGTATCATCAGAGTGTCCAATGAGCAGTCACAGTGTTCTCAGCCCCATCTAAGGAAAAAGTGGGTAGACTGGTTGGCCCCCTCATCTCTGTTTATCACTGTCTTCTTGTTTTTGCTTATACATGTATGTATCACTTTTTTAACTTCTCAATTTTATATGAATTCCAGCACAGTTTCGACTGCTAAATCTATGCAGCTTGCCAGTTAAAGTGGTCTTCCCAAGAGTAGTCATAGAAAATACTTCTCTTCAGGTCTTTGATAATGGGACTTAGACTACCCGGTTGCATTGTGCTCTATCAAGTTCCATGGACTAGAGTGCATTGTGAACCGAAAAAGATTTTTTTACAGGAAAACAGTATACTTAAGAACCAAAGTCTTTGGGCAGGATAGTAGTCTGTCAGTATTTTATGTAATCTTATGTAGTAAACAGTCAAAACTCTATAAAGTTACACTGTGTTATGATGTGTGATGTCTTTATAGAATACAGGGACCAATAACAGATGTGGTCGAAGTAGAGACCTTGTCTTAATTTGTAGGTTGCACTCTACATATCCAACCACGGTGACATTATTTCCATTAGTTCTCTTTGAGTCACCAACAGCAGATATGTTTTGGTTTCTAATTCTGCCACTAGGCGGCGCTCATAGACAGATTATGAGCTCATTGATGGGCAACTGGGCTATCTACATACGAAGTCAAAATATTCTATATTACTGGCGTCTGCTCTGTCAATCCACATCACGCATAAAAGAGCGCTGTCTTCATCTTTGGCTAGATCCCTAGACCCCTAGTCATGCTAGTAGATCCAGGTTTTTGAAAAGGTGGAAAGGGGCTGCGTCACCAGTGGATTTCAAGGGCACGGATAGAACGATTGCTCACTGACATGGCAAAAAACAACGACATGCAAATGACATTTGTGGTATGAAAAGTGTGTGTGTGTCCGGGGGGGCTGGATCTGCCCATGGCTCGAGCTTAAATACGTATATTATAAGGCCTACTACACTGCCTGTGAGAACCCACCCTAATGTGGAGTTGGCGTGCACGTGTGGGCGGGATGTATAAAGAGGGGGAGGGGGCGGCTCCATAGCGTGCCAACAGGCAGTTATAGTTGCTAAATTAACTGCCTGTAACATCAGCCTTCAAAAACACACAATGTTCACTCAAGTCTTTGTTCGGCATATTACAGTGTTTACATGCGGTGGTTATAAGTGTTGACATTCCTTTTATGCAGCCATATCTTTTGCTATGAAAATAAGTCCCTGTTTGCATGTGAAAGACATTGCACAAAGTGCCGGTTTCACCTTTTACCATGATATCTGTATCTCAACTCCAATAAGGAAAATTTTCAGCTGTGTCGCTTTTGGAGGTTAGAACATCTCACGTACAGTCTTATATTATCTGTAGACAAATATATTAGATTAATGGCGCAACAATGTTTTTTCCGTATTTCTTAGTTCACAGGCCTGTATACTAAATCGCTTGAAAAAAAAACCCGCTAATGCGTGCAATTGGGGTTATGTGTGGGGCTTCTTCGAAATATATAAACCATATACATTTTATTACAACTTACAAAAGACAAGTGGCGTACATTAAATCCCGTGTAAGTATGGTGTCGACGCTGTTGACTACAGACCGCTTCAAATGTATTATATAGGCATATTATGTATTGCATATGTCTTTGTCTTCGAGAACCGAATGGATGGTCACTGACCTTTAGAAAAAGTTGAGCGTCCCCACCCCCCTTGAACCATAAACCGCCACGCCCTCAGCGAGCAATGACCATTAGGCTGAAACATTTAGCGGTCACTCCATCACGCCGGCGTCTCGCGGGGTCAGCAGGTGACAGGCGGGAGTGAGGCACGCAGGGGGCTACATCGCAACCTGCCTGAAAGGCCACCTCCATACAGAAACCATCTCTACACAGACACAACTTTTGTAAAGAGATGACCTCTATACAGAGACCTCCTCTATATAGAGATCACCTCTCTGCAGAGACCACCTTTTGATAAAACTGTTGCTCTTTGACCCAAACTTTTGTCAAACAGACTATCATGAACCTCCATACAGAGACCACCTCTCTATTGAGACCATTGCTGCCAAGATCCATAAACATGGTAAAAGTCCCCTGTAGCACAAAGGTAAATAACGACTTTAGCACATTGAATTGACTTCATAAAAGAACCCATAAAATAAGTCTTTGTGCTAAAATCTGATACTTATTAAAAACAGTGTCCGTGAAGCTCCACCGTGTTGCATGTGGCGCGGCCGTACTCACGGATAGGTCGATAGCGGCGTGGGCGGGGTGGCGGGGCCCTGTACGGGGTAACAGTGACACGGCCACACGGACGTTTTTGAGCAGTCCTAACACGTCAAAGTGCCACATTTGCAAACCCTTCAGCGGGCACCTGTTATTCGGACATCAAATGCATGCACAGTGATACACGCATTTTTTGGAAAGTCTCAAAACTGGACTCAGAGATTTGTTATTTGCTTTCTACTACTCAACTATAAAAAAGATCTATTTCATATATACATATGACATTTTATTTTTATTTTAACCTTTTGCAGGACTGCAGTCTTCTCTTTCAACTTTCAAATTTAACAAATTAAAACAAACAAATAAGAGTACCGCATCATAGGTCAACAGGAATCGCTTCATCTCCTTTACCGTGCCTTCATATATTCAGTGTCACAATACTTATGAATTATTAAGCCCAAAATAAATGAGGATGGGACACAGGAGCGACATGATATTTGATTTTCTATCTTTTCTCTCTTTCACACCTGTCTTCCAGTCACGTGTGATAGAGAGAGGATAGAAGACTAATTATGCAAGCCTTGGGAAACATACAGATTCCATGTAGGGTTGAGAGGTGCCTGCAGTGGGTTTAATGAGTTAGGCTGTTAGGGTGATGTGTGGGTATTGTGTGTGTGTGTGTGTGTGTGTGAGGGTGCCCATTTATTGCACTTTCACAATGCATTGGCGATCGTTTTTTTCGAAGTATAACCTCCAATCGACACACCCTCTCTATTGAGACCACTTCCAACCAGGACCCCAATCATTTATAAACATACTGACCCGAACCTCCCTAAACAGAATACTTCAGAATTGAGACCACTGTAAGTCAGTTCTCTTGGTGGTCTAATAGAGAGATTCTACTGCAATAGACACCATGGGGCGATGTCTAATTTGTAAGTAATATAATTCGGACCATTGAATCAGTGGTTCTATGATGTGATGTATAATTATCACTATTCTGTAGATATGTAGGCAACACGCGCTCATTCAAGTCCACCTACTCAAATGTTCATTGACAAATTGCTGATGTCAGATATGAATAAGACTGTAAATGTGGTGGTTTATAATCAAAATTTAGGCTTGTTCTCATGACTTTACATGTCACACAAGATCATTGGCTGGCAAACTGGTCAATCAATTGATCATAGCTTGCATATTTATATATGCACCACATTCAGCTCGTAATGCTGATCACGCACACAATCACTCACGCAAACTTTTGAACGATTGATCTGTACCTAATCTAGGTGTAGGTGCAACGGAGCAGTGCCCAGCTATTTAGGGATGCCTTTGCTCAACACCCACCATCAGACCCGACAGGAAATCGTACTCATGGCCTTCTGATCACATCTCATTTTCTGTATCCACAAGGCAAATACATTACAGACACTATATTTAATGCAGAATCCGCCGCAAATGGTATGCATTCAGATAAGCAGTCACTCGCCTGACCTGCACTTTTCCATGTGTATATAGCACAGAGTGACATATAACCTGCTTGGGATGAGCTTGTTTAACATCCACCACAGCTGCCAGCTGGGCCTCGACCCTCACAAGTTTTATAACTCTTTTATTACGCTGGTTGCTCAACCACAGGGTTGTGGGTTTGTGTCCCAGCATGGACACCAGGTATTTGTAAAGTTGTCTTCAGTATTTGTCAATATAGTGCTAACAACATGCTTACTGTAGAGAGGATTAGAATTGAACACACCATATTCAAATATCACCTCTGCTACTTTAAAAGAAAGGGTTCAATATAAGGCTTATCGTGAATTTAAAAAAGAAAAAGAAAAGGCACACGAGAAAACATGGTTGTAGCTGGTTGAGAAAAAATATAGCTGTAGCACCCAGAGCCGGGACATCCACTGGGGACGACATCAGCATCAGAGTCCACGTGGAACGTTCATGTGAGAGGCTTGTTCATTGTGGCAGAGAATTTGTAGTGTAACCCAAAAGGGGCTGTCAATTGATATTCACGAAGCTTGTTTATTTTGGGGTCAAAAGAACAACGTCTATGTGCTTCGCAAAAGAATTTGCAAAGTAGAATAAAAAAGACATTAAGTTTGTAATGAGATGTATGCTCATGTAGAGAGGTGATTAAATCTTTGTTTCTTTAGTTTAAATGAATAAAAGTGGTTGAATATAAGTGAAACAGATAAGACCCCCCTCCCTCACAAAATATAACGACCGGGCCCAGACAGGGCAGACAGAATGTCATGTCAAATTCCAGGATGATACCAAATGACAAATCCTTGAAATCACAAACAGTCAAATAAACACGCTCATAAAACCTAATAAAATCCAAAACAACAATAGCAAGAAAGCAAAAAACAAAAAAAAACATCAACATTATCTTAGAAGTGGCACTTAGAAGTTCGAAACTATCATTATTAACTCCAAAGAAATTGAGCAGAATTGGTTGGTTTGAATGATGCAAAACCAAAGATGGCGCCAAAACCACGTGTCTGGTCGGTTCCCGCGTGGCACCGACACGTCTAGAGGCGAGGTTTATGTGAATGGAAGGGTTTTAATGCATTTTATGATGCAGGAGTAATTATGTGAATGATACAGTAGGGCCTACAATGTCAGATCTATTTACAGAATGAATGTCTTATAGAAGTTTACATACATGGTGGCATCTTAATAAAACTGGGCTCACATAAAAATGGGAAGCGGGAGAGTGAAGAGTGTCTCCATTATAGAGGTGTTCTGAAAAACGGAGGTGTCCACATGGACAGGTTCCACTGCATTCAGCCAACTGAGTTTATTCTCCTTGGACTATATTTAACGATGACTGCCTGTATCACATTAACACGGATACACCCACGCACCGTGCAACTAAAACTAGCAGCACACACCTCACGAAAGTGGGGCCCAAATGGCATTGAGATAGCGGCTCTTGATGAAAGGAACTGCATGTAGTGTGAGTGATTAGCACATTGTTATACACCCACACAGCACGCTGTATCCACATTACACAAGTAGTTGATGTCGGGTACATTGTGTTCAGTTTTCATTTTTTCTGATTTTAGCAAATTGTGATTGTGTAATCATTATTATGGTACATGTGTATATGTCACTGTTTCTATCATTAGCACAATGTGTTTATACATTATTCTGAAATGCGGGAAAATGAAAATATGTGTTCATCCCTCTTTAACTGTACGATTGCAGAGGTAGATTCTGACCTGTTTTGAGTGTTAGTCGGCTAGTAGACAGGATATTTATTTCAATTATCTTACAATCCTGTTGAATTTTCCTGACACGGCGGTGACAGTAACTTTTTCTATTGACGATGTTGAGAAAGAGGCAATACAATGTAGACACGTAAGTTTAAGCCCAATGCATAGTTATGATACGGATTAATGAAATTAACAAAGATAATCTATTATTTTCATGATTATGACTAGAATCATCACACACCCTATTGTCCTAGTGAAACTAGTTGATCCAAGTGTTGTTGTTTTTTTTAAAAAAAGGGGTGGGGGTGGGGGGTGGGGAGGGGGGTCGTGCAACTGTGGGTTTTGTAAGTGTGAAAACTGATGAACATGCCAAATCGCCTTGTAAATTACATGTGTTGGGAGAAAAATTAAGAAGGGGCGGGTATGCAAACCTCCAATCAAACGAGTGTGGTTTTAAAACAGATGAAAAACTGAGAAGCAACAAGCTCTATAAATAAAACTAAGAACTTTGGCCTTCTGCCCACCCCCATAAAATGGATCTGCGAGTTATCCAGAAACTAGCTCATTTAGAGAGTGTGGCCACACTAAAAGAGCTTCATAACTGACGCTACACATTGGAAGCTACATACATATAAGGCCGAATAATCACGTTTGGCTGATTATTAGGATAATTGGATGGTCTATATACAGCAGAACCGAAGCCCACTAATATGTCTGAGTTCAAGTCACTGTCAGCCATTGGGTGTTGGTCAGTAGGGATACACTGACCATGGCCTTGTACCACACTTAGCCTTATGTGCTGAGATTTGCAGACTGGTAAAGTCATAGGTGGATCCACGGGATGCAGGGGGGGGGGGGGGGGTACTAAACCGCTCCACACGTGCACAACAAAATGTAATTTTCTGTTTAGCTTTGTCGTGACATTAGTTCACCAGATTTGCGCTTACAAAACCCATATACATGTATACAAGACATTTTTAATGCACACTATAGCAGTTTGTTTGTATTTGGTATATACTGAGTCTACACTACCACATCCGAAGGTTTAAATTGCCAACTGCTGCGGGTGTCCCAGTCTCTGGGGTAGACAGCAAGCGGCTGTGTTTCAAATTAATTACCAATCCCATGTAATTTTGCACACAATCATACTAAGTCACTAAATATAGTCATTAAAAACAATAATTGGCTCATATATCAAACCCATGAAATTATCTGGTGCCACCCCTTTTGCGGAAAATCTGGATCCGTAGGTGAGAATTGTATGGCTTTTACAGTGGTAACTACAAAACATTGAAACAAGTCTTGAACAAGAACACATATAGTTTGACTCATTTTTATAATTGAGTCTAATTTCCTTTCCTGAGACCCAGAGCTCTTGGGAATGGCAAAAATTGTACATCAGTTTATGAACACATTATTTTCCAGCACTTCCATATATCTACATTTGGTGAGCTTTGATATTATAAGGGACAAATGGCAAGAGCAGCAAAAGCCTGTCAATGCATCCTTTATAAAAATAAAAGAAAGTCATTCTGAACGTAATGCCCTTAATAAAATACAAGCAGTACAACCTCTTTGTTAAAACCACCTAAGGAACTGACTTCCAATGGTCTCAACATGGAGGTTTTCTCTTCATGGAGGCTTGCTGGCGTCGTTAGATCAGGACTGTGATAAATGTCCTCTGACAAAGATGGTCGTTTTATAGAGGTGTCTTAAGCAGAGGCTGTATGTGTGTATTTGATTGTGACAGTGTGTATCATCAGAGGGTGGTGTTGGCAAAGTCAATAACTACATTTTTAGTGGTGAGGTTGAAAAGGCGATAGCTTGAAACCACTAGTAAAACCACATAAGGCAAACAGAGGACCTAAAGCCCGTCGCCGGTCGACGGGAATCTCTTTCACACTACACAATACCTCTCCGTGTTAGTTGGCCATTTTAGCTGGAATAAATTCACCAAGCTAGACTTATGGTCCTAGTCAAAATCAATGATCAGTTTTTGTTTCTAACTTAGCCATTTAACATAGTACATTTGTTTCGGCTGAGCCTAATTTCTCCTAAACATCTGATTTTCTGAGGTCTTGAAAAACATTCCGCAAAAATCGGTCTCTTTTTATGAGGGGTTAGTTTCGATAACTTGTGGTTTGATTGGTAAACCGAAAAAATGAAGATGTCTAAGGCCACTGCGACCGACGAGATAATTCTTTCACAATTGCGTCCAAAACATTGGACTTTAAATGAACTATGTATTTTTGTCACCAGAAGTAGGACTCTAGGCCAAAGTTCACAGTGATCGACAGTTATGAGCAGCAGAATGATGATCGGCAAAACAGCCGGCTGCTGGTGTATTAGGCGTGATAGTGGGGCGGGCAGACCGAAATGGCAGGTGATAGGCGGCGTTAGTGGAGAGGGTTCAGGGCGTTGGTGGGGGTATATATTGTTTAACAGTGTAAGAATAGCTTTTGAACGTACATGCCCTTTAAAACATGGTACTGTAAACGGATTCCCTATGTAACTTGACGCCCTCGATCTGTCAGAACGGCAGGTGGGCTGATCACAGGAACACATGCTTATCAGGGCGTGGTGTTACATATTAAATACACATATGGCACCAATGGTTGATTACCACCGAAGAAAGCCTCATTACTGGGTCAAAATTCAAGTTCATGACTGGGTGGGTGGATCAGGTTTATAGAGCGAGGTATCATAAGGCCGAGATAGAGCATGTGATGGAGTACAGCCGGGCAAGAACCAGACCAGACAGTCTGGGGGAGATAACACGTCATCACGTACTCTGCACGTTCCAAACGTATCCTGCAAATGGCACTGATACCCAACGTAATAACAGATAAGAGTCCCATGATTAGTTATATTGTTTGAATAAGCAGTTTTAGGAGCGGATTTATATTATCTTTTATGATAACTGAAGTATAATAATTAAACCATTGGACGTGGTTTAATTTTCGGACAATATAAACACCCACACACCCACACACACTCCTAGAATTGCTACCAATTTTCCGTGGCACCTCTACTAAACCACTGGATTTTCAGAAATAAGACGAGAGTGTGTATCCTTCCCCCTGTGATTGTGGAAACACCACTCAATGATTGGGGAGACTCGCTTCTTGGTTACAAGGCATTACATATAGGTAATAATCTATTACTTCATGTGCGTAGTTAATATGTAAATTTGTAATAATTTCCTGATAAGCACATGTTCCTGTGTATGGTCCAGCTGCCATTATGGCAGATCCGGGGCGTCAGATTACACCATGTCACATATGTTACATGTGTTAAAAGAAACTTTATACGGTGGCATAAGGCAGAAAAATAGTGTATCAAACATTGACAATGCCAGATCCAATACAGCAATGTCTGTTTATGTGACATGTATATATCGCACGATTTCTTACTAATGTGTGTCAATTCCATATAAAACATTAATGTAATATAAACCATGCATTATATATTACACAGACTGAATGTCACCAACCTGCTAACTGTAATGAACAATCCCCCTTCTCTAAATCGCTATTGTGCTGCAGAAAAATCAAACATGGTCCCGCCTTATACCAGTTCTTACATATTCTTTCAAAGCCTTTTGACGAGTATATCCAAAGCTCTACATCCACCATACAATGTAGATAAGGACAATAGTGCACTTTTGCAAGATCAGAATTAGAAAAAACAGAAGAATTCAACACAACACTGCTTACGCTATCTTAGCATACACAACACCCCCATAATATAATTAAGCAATGGTTTAAGCCCGAGCACGGCAGGATCAACATCATGTTGTCCTTGAGTGTTTTCATCGTGTTGGAATACAAAGTTAATCTATTAGCAACACTGAATAAATCGTACTTTGTAGATAGTTTCGAATAAGATAATTGACACGTTCGTAAAAAATCCGCAAAAACCTTCCATAAACTTAGTCCTTTAAAAATGATTGTAATATTTGTACTATATTCATTAAGAAGGCATGATTGTTCCTTTCTCTTTCAAGCATATAGTCAAAGTTCCAACAGTCAATCATACATGAAAAGCTTCACCTGTCAATCTTATATTGGAAGCTTCACCTGTCAACCTTATATTGGAAGTTTCACCTGTCAATCATATAGTAAAAGCTCCACATGCCATTAATATAGTCAAAGCTTCACCTGTCAATCATACATTAAAAGCTCCACCTGTCATTCATATAGTCAAAGCTCCACTGGTCAATCATAGAGTAAAAGCTGCACCCACCTCTCTGTGCGTACATGTAGATGATCTTTTTCTGCACGGCGGTGCGGTCCCTCCTGCCGTCCCCCGCGCGCCGCCGTGTCACCTGGTCACGGTCCGAGCGGTCAGCGGCCTCATCCTCCCCGTCCTCGTCCACCGAGGACAGAGACGGTAATTGCAATTGAGCGATGTACTCCTCCAGGGTGAGGTTCCCGCGCCGCACCTGGAACAACACGGCCAGTATTACACCGGGTTGTTGGCTCATTCATTTCAGGATGAGGGAGTTCATTTCATATAGAAAAACAGGTGTCAATACCAGATCGTTGGTATATTGATCTTAGTTCAATGTTTATCAATTCACATAGAAAATTAGATGTTACAATTAACACCAGGTTGCTGGTACATTCGTCTTAGGATGATGTTACCACTGTCCACGTAGATGTACATGTATGTGCATTAGATTTACCTATGTTAGCATGACAATGCAAATAAATTATATTTCCCGAAATAAAACTTCACATCCTTGAATGAGAGCCGAACCAACGACCTACGGTTTGAGATGATAACTAACCAAGTATGTAGGCTGGGTATTACAGAGATAACGGGTTGTCCATGTAAACTTTTTAACAGCCCACTGCTTGGGATGATGGTATGTAGGGTACCATTTTTTTCTTACAACTACATGGTTGTGATTTCGATTTCCATAACGGCCAAATAAGATGGATGATAATTAACAGTTACATGTAAGTCAATATGGTGGTAGGAACCTGCATGTTGTAGAGAACTGAGGGATACAATCAGCCTGAACAGATGCTAGTATAATGTCAGGTCATTGGCACTATTCAACGCCATTAGTCCCCCACCAACAACCCCAAATTGGTCTTACTAGAGAAATTCTTCTGCAAACCATTAGAGTGAGAGTATCACGTGCACAGTATACACGTAATGGCCCTAATATGCGTGTAAAACTATTACTTACATACAACACAATACATATGTCAATGGCATAAGTTACGGTGGACCAAACGCGAGCTGTTCACCAAACCATTAAACAATAGACATCTTTTAACACTATCAGCTCTTGGTCTGGGGAATCCCCACTTATGATATCTACAATAAGGGGTGGAATACAACTGCTCCAATTCAAACATGTGTACACAAATGACCTGTTCTGAAAGTCCCGAACGTATTTTTCAGAAGTTGCAAATATCACACATGTGTTATAAAAACTCACTTGTTACTTCCCTCGTGTATTTCTTATAGTCGAAAGCAGAGTACAAAGTATAATGGACAGTATGACTGGGACTGAAATGTTAGTGGCATATTGTGAACTGTCAATTGATTGAGACAATATTGGTGCTGGTGCTGATGTTGGTGTGTCACAGACTCTTTATGGCCCCGTGTACTGTAGTTATAAGGGCTGCAACACTGATTGGCATCTCTGCAGCCAAGGTTTTACAGTGCAGTCGACGCTTACATTGTATATTCTTCTGTCTTGGGAGTACATTCACCATAAAGTTTTTTTGTATCTTTATTTCTACAGACGGTTAACTTTACCATGTGTAAACAGTTTTATCTTAATTCCATATGATATTTGTTACATTGTTGCTACAATATAAAAGTGTCCTTTTTATGGCCATGCATAGCTATTTTGGTGCAAGTCACTTTCTAAACAATTGGAAAATGGACTTGTAAGCTTTACTGTATAGAACATGTCCTCTTGCAAGGGTTTTCACCTGTGCCTAATCAACAAATGTACAGTGGAGCCCTTACTTTACACCACCTTTATACAGAAACCACCTCTGCTCCCCAAAACTGCAGAGCCAACCACAAACATCCATACGGAGAGCACCTCTCGAATATTGGGGAAACTTAAGGCCCGTCACCAGGTGGTCGTAATAGAAAGGTTGTACTTTACTGTGCTTTGTGACACCGTCTCTATGGGAATGTGTGCCAGTGGGACGCGGGGGTCGTAAAAGGCCGTAAGTGCTGGCTGAACACGTGTTTATTGGGGGCTATAAACTCTATCCTTTTTACAGAGAATGGAGAGGTCATGGTACAAACAGCACCATGTAGAGCAGCTGCTGATAAAAACATATGAAAATGATGATAAAAGCGTGATCTTTTGTATGTATGTTCTTGGGTCGCATTCCTAAATTTGGTTTACAAAAAGAAAAAAAAAAAGAAAAGGAAAACAAACGATTGTGTGTGTGTGTGGGGGGGATCTTCAATTTCAGGGGCAATCTTGAAATTGTTGGGGGTTAAGCTGGCTTAGGTCAAACCACTGAATCATTTGCATGTGTGTTTTCTATATTTTTGGACATTTTAGCGCCTTTATCAAATCGGCGACCCAGTACATTACCTATTGATTGGTGTCATCAGGATTCTTGAAAGTTTTACTGTTACACTCTAAGAAAAAGACATTTCAAAATACAATGAATTCAATTTTCAGAGGTGGTCTACACAGGAGTTATACTGTAGAATGCTTGAGGAGTACAACTACAATGACAGCGGCACGTCACAGCCTCCCATTTGGGCAACAGAAGAAACTACGCAGATCTGCGTATGTAAAATAGGCCTACAATAGAGATGGTCTCTGTACAGAGTTGGTCTATATCGGAGTGTGTGCTGTAAAATGCTTGAAGAGTGCAACTATATCGACCGCGCCATGTCACGGCGTCCCCCCGTTCAGACAATAGAGCACCCAAAACGCCGCCGCCATATACCCACCACCACCCCGCCGCCGCCGTGGATCAATAGACGTGGATCCCGACAGCCGCCGCCGCCGCCGCCACCGTCGCCGCCACCGAGATATCAGTCGACATATCTACGCCAAAACTGGTGCAAACCCGGCAGCTCCAAAACAGCCCACTCTATTGCCACACACTGCAGATAGGAGCTGGTGTGTGGTCGGCGTGCTGCTTCTATGGCTGCCCAGCGGATGGGGACTGGGACTCGTGGCGACCCACAGGAGGGTGTGGGTTCTGTTCCCGGCCGGGTCTGGTGGTGGGTGTTGAGCGAAATCATCCCTAAGCGGTTGCACACTATAAGTAGGTACATGTCAGGCATGCAGGCGATCACTAATATGAGTGATTAGCACAGTTGCAATCGTGTTGCATGCTCCCCGTAGGGTTGAGAAAGGCAATGGCTGCAGACAAGAATGACAATGACCTGGTGTTATTGATATAGCATCGGCTGAAAGTATAGGTAGCATACTACACACCCCGTACATTTACATTGTTAGATTACAATTCCCCCTACAGTAGAACATACATGAAACTAAGCTTTTTTACTGTCGTAATTCATCGTTATCATGCTAGCGACTTCACATGTTAGCTTCATTCCATTCAGCCTGATTATGGGCTTAATTATCCCAAGTATGTCGAACAGTACCAGACTTTATTGGGCACATTTCTTGTATCCCAAAACCTTCATAAATAGGTCGCTGAGAACACCCATGGACAGACCATATCCCTATTGAGACCGCTTGATGCCAGCTACAGAGTGGTCTGATACTGACATTCAACTGTATTGCCCATGCGTTCTACTATATTGCAAGATTAAGCTTGCGTCTAAACCAGTGCATCGTCAGTCAACTCTTTTACACTGCACATCTATTCAGTGTTACAATATCTGCATAGTTGGTGTGTCTCAGTAGCTCTACAGTATTCTCCCCATTGTAACATGGCAAAGTTGGTGTATCTCAGAGGTTCTACTGTATTCCTCGTATTGTAGAATGGCAGATTCCGTGTGTCTCAGAGGTTTCATTGTATTCCTTCTTTTGTAACATGACAGAGCTGTTGTATCTCAGAGAGGTTCTACAGTAGCATGGCAGATTTGGTTGGTCTCACAGGTTCTACTGTACTCCTCCTATTGTAGCATGACAGAATTGATGTATCTCAGACATATCACACCACACTTTGGCTGGTGTTTGTGAGCAGCTTCCATTTCACAGCCGAACTGATCACTCTCCTGATAGCCAACTGTATCTTGTTTATTTGTACGGTCGCCTACTTTAGAGTGGAAACTGTACAGTAGAACATCCAATTAAGATGACCTCTCTATGAAGATAGCCTCTTTAATGAGACCATTTATAGAAAAGTCATAGAGGCCATTGGGGTCTCTTGAAGGTGGTCTTGATCGACAACTAGGTTACAGTGTAAACTCTGAATTCACACAAATTTGCGGGAGATTACATCAAGTGGTCTCAATGAAGAGGTGGCATATTTATGGTGGATTATATTGTTTAGACTTTAGACTTTGGCTGTCTCCTTATAGAGGTTGACTCTGTATGGAGTTTTGGGGTATCTAAGGAAATTCCTGCTTGCGGTGAAATGTCCAAATGAGGCATAATTTCAACTAACGTTCAATTAACCCTTTATTGGAATCAATTTTCCAACTTACTGATTACATTTCAAATAATATGATACTAAAACACTAATAAAAGTTGTAAGTGAATAGGCGTGTACATGTACCTTATTGGTCATGAAATAAGTAGTCTATTATCTACAACATAATAGCTAATATACGTCCAAGTGTTCCAGCTCAGGGTGGGAATAGTTTTATAGAAAAACATGAGCGAAAGCCAGGGTCTAACCGCCTCCAATTTAACTACCAGATGTGTTGTACAGTAGAACCTTCTATGAAGACCATCTCTATGAATAGAAAATCTTTACACTATGACCATATTTCTCAATCCAAGCATTTTAAACGTGCGTGGTCTCAATAGACAGGTTCTGCGGTATAACCATTGTTGATTCGTCAAGAAGTTTTAACCCTCATCAGTACATTAACCATAACACATTAATCAGTACAATAGGGGTCCATGTGGACCCCAATCATTTGATGTGATTTTCTTTTCAATGCATGATCTTTCTTTGATACAAATACATTCATACATGTATGTTAATTATGACTGTGTCAGATAGAAATAACAAATAAAGAGTAATGTTTTCATTACATACATATTTTAATATGTCAAATTATCGAACCTGTACCCGTTGTGTCTGGGGTCCATGCGGACCCCAATAAAATTGCTTTTGTATTGGTCATTATGTATAACCAAAGAAAATGATTTTCACTCTTGATAATGGGAAGATATAAACTGACAACTTCATTAAAGGCATTTAATCAAAAAAAAAAAAAAAAAAAAAAAAAAAAATCCAGTATAGCCTGCATTTTCTGTTCTCAACGGGTGTGGGGTCCATGCGGACCACAAACAAATATGTTTTATGTACGTCGACATATTTATATAAATCAAATAATCTTGGTACTGATAGAGACAAGATATAGGGTGATAACTACTTAAAAGGAAAAGAAAAAATACCAAGCGGATAAAGATAAAAAGTATACCCCTGGGGTCCAAACGGACCCCTAATATACTGATTACGGTTAAACAGGGAGAACCATCTATGCCTACTTGCATGTACTGCGATTTTCAGCCCTTGCAGTACAATGAGCGTTGGGGGATAAACATTCAGTCATTTGTCTCTGTCTGCTTAATATAGACAAACTTCCATTCGACCTTCACCTTGACAACCGAAAACAACAAACCCATTTTGAGACATCAGGCAAGAAATCATGTAGATATGTACAGTTTTTTTTTTCTAGAGAGACTGGGCCGTTTGGTACAAAACAGACTGTATGTTGCGTACGTTGAGGCCTTTTGATATTCAGATAAGTGGAGTGGCGTGGGGGAGGATGAGGTGTGGGATTGGGGGCTGGGGGGTGAAAGAGGGATATTGGGGGTGGGGGGTCAGGGGCCAACAAAATATGGTTAGTTTGAGTTAAAAGAAGTAAGTAAGCTGTAGTGTGAAAAAAGATGTGAAAAAGAAAGATCTGTCAAAATCTAGAAAGGATGCTATTACATGTACACGTGCGAACAGTCTGTAGTAAGTACATTTAACCATTCGGCCCTCCTCACAAAGCTTAAAGCTTGTTAACAAGACACCAATGAGACACATCTGTCCGGGGTGGGGGTGAGCGTCCAAGCAACGCTGGCTAACTGACCTGTAGGGAGGTGTCCATGTCCAGTGACCTACCTGTGGGGGGGTTTCCATGCCGAGCTGGCTGAGGATGCGGCTCTTCACCATCTCCTCCTTGAGTGCTCGCAGCTGCTCCATGTACCTTGCCGCATCCTGCCGGCGCCGTGTCACAGCCGCCGCGCTCCGCGGGTGCGGCGATCCAGACAGATCCGGACACCGCGGACCCGGACACAACAGCATGTTACCGTCAGCCTTTTCAGCCGGATCATCAATATCGTCGGTGTCGTCCGTGTAAGAGCTGCTGCTTCCATTGTCATTGATCCATTGCGGATGATCCATATAGCTTGATCTGCCATGGATCTGAGCCGCTGTGTGGGTCAGTGTCATGAGGAGGATCAGCAGGTGGAGCAGGCAGGTACGTTGGCAGGTGCATCGACATATGGACTGACAGGTGCTCTGGCTGTAGCCGCTGTCGGCTGAGTTTTGTGGAGTGCGTGAGGCAGGATACATGGTGATTGAGGATGGTTTGGACCAGCAAACGCAACCTCCATAAACAGAACCAAAGTTCACAAACAAACAACCAAAAACAGTCAATATTTAGGCATTTTATAAGTCCAATACTGGTGTACTTTGCATCCTCCGTGCAACTGTCACAGTCTAAAGTTCCTACCAACGAATCCACATCACAGTGAGCACAGTGCAGACCAATAACACGCTCAGCATGAGAAGTTAAAGACCATCAGTGGCTGTGTCTGTGTAACCACCAAGTCTTTTATATATCACAAGTTTCATACCCGCACCCGAGGCTGCTGTGGTCCCGGCAGCGGCCTGTAGACTCAGCAGCTACCCGGATATCCGGATCATTTTGGGAGTAAATGCTCTCCGCTCATTCCAGACACTATGATATATCCAAATATGTAACGCTGCCGCCGCCGCCGCCGTCTGTCTGTCTGTGCGTCTGCAGCCGCCGGCCCTACTTGGGCTGTTATTGTGGAATGTTGATTGAGAGAAGGCCGCGTTTTTAGGACTGATTTTTGCAAAGTTGTTCTGTGTATTGTTTAACAGTGTTTATAGATTTATTTCAAGATTTTTTATTTTTTATTTTTAGTTGTTTTAAGTATTTGGGAATGAGTTTGTTTGACAGTTTTTAAAACATTTTCTTACCATTGTAGGATTAGTTTCTTTACCAGTGTGTTTGGATTTATTGTTCAGAATTCTGGAATTAGTTTATTTAGTAGCTTTTTTAGATTTATCATGAAAAATAGGGATTAGTTGCTTTAGCAGTTTTTAAACGTTTATCTCAAGATTTTTGGGATTAGTTTGTTCAGCAGTGTTTTTTAGCTTTAGAAAAGGTGAGCTTTTGTTATCACCTTTCGTATGTGTACATGTATATACATACGGGTTATATGGACATATCATTATTATTCTATTCTTTGGGCCATATCCCCGAGGGGATTTAACATAATCAGAAATCATTGGCAGTTTCAATGATGGTACATTTGTTCTTTTGGCTCAATAATTTTGTGATTAATTAATTAATCAATTAGATTGTCTTACGGTTTATTGTTAGATTTATCTTTATAATTTTGGAATCATTTTGTTAAGCAGTTGTATTGCATTTATAGGGATTTCAGAATTAGTTCGTAGCAGATCTTGTAATTTGTCTGAAGAGTTGTGGGCTTAGTTCGTTTTTAGAATTCACTTCAGAAGAACATTGTATGACATTCAATTGCTTTACTTTTTTCATAATGATAATTATGTGAAAAATTTACGGGTTCGTAATTTATTCTTTATCTTGAGTTGAGTAATGATGATACATAGCAATAACACGTTCAAATTTCTATGTTCATCTATTGGTATTGTAAGGTTGATGTATTTTTAAGTCTAGATATTTATATCAGTTAAACTGAATGTGACTTTTGTGAAGAATTTATTCGACATTTATTCTTTGCGCACTGCTATTGCAGGTTTCACTACAATTACAAAATACACAAATACATATCTTACAAAAACATAGAATACATACATTTTTAGAGAATTATTACACAAAAGTCATAATCTTTATAATAATATGATTATGACTTTTGTGTTATAATGCTCTATGTATTCTTTGTTTTTGTAAGATGTTATGTATTTGTGTATTTCATAATTGCAGCGAAACCTGCAATAGCAGTGTGCAAAGAATAAATGTCCAATAAATTCTCCACAACAGTCACGGTTTCAAGATTTGTTTACATTCCACATCAAAATCTCCAACAGAAGTTTTTGAAAAGGCTAATTAACAATATTTATGGGTAAAACGATGTTATTACACATATGGTTTTTACCATACAGTAGAACCTCCCATATAATATTTTATCTATACAACTGGATTATGTACCATCAAAACAGACGATTTCATATGGCATCCGCCATATTTCTTCAGAGCTGTGACGTATATGTACGTCGTAAAATACTGTATAATGACGTAACGTCAAGATGGGCGGGGTTACTAGTGTGCTGCTCTGCCAGGGCCGAGTCCAACGCTGTAGAGAGTTCACCTCTAAGTCCCCCTTTTTTGTTTAAGAAAGGTTCACGAAGTCTCTCATAGATTGCCCCACTCCAACTATAGAGGTTCTCTGCCCAGGATGTCGGTTGTTTCCACGCTGAGAGAATGTCCTTGGTTTTGCTGAATATGATGGTAGATCGCAGAAGAGTACCCACTAGCGCTAGCTCTCTGGTGTTGTTAAAACCTTTCTTTCAATGGTTGGCTCGTTTCTCCAATATAGGCGTTATTACATTGGGGGTCCTCACAATTCAGTCTATACACAATGTTGGATCTTATTTCTTTCTTCATTTTGTCCTTATGGTGTACTAATTTCTGCCTCAAGGTAGTGTAGGGTTTGAAACTCGTGGAGATGTTATGAGACTGGAAACGTCTCCTTAGTTTTTCAGAAATTCCGCTGATGTAAGGTATAGTGACATTGATGGTCTTCTCTCTATCTGTTGAACTGGTGTCCTTGTTCTTCTTTTTTGACTCCCCCTGTTTCATGGTACATAATCCAGTTGTATATATTAAATAGTATATAGTATCTATTAATCTGGATGTTTAATCTTCACATTATTAGTAGAACCTCCCATTTGTTGTTGTGTTAGTTTATTTTGAATAAAATGAATAGTAAAAGATCACAGTACATTTGAAATTTTAGTTAAACTTTAGTTGTAAAGCATATTTTAAAAAGATGTTTTCGCCAATTTAAAGAGTGATTAGACTAAAACTTAAAACATACACTTTGAAATATATCACGTGTAATAGAATTGTCACAACTAAGTATCCTACATCTAAAATTTCCAATGGCTTTTCTATATAATACTTTAAAGTGGTCTACGCAATTAAACATATAATACTGGGACATACTAATACCCTTAGGTATAGCATCGAGATGTCTAAGACACAACAAACAGATCACCTCTATAATAAGACCATATTTTGTCGTCCCATGCAATAATAAACAAATCACTGACTTAACTTGACTTGGCTATAAAACGACAACCTCTATAGTGAGACCACTTGAGGTCAGCCCATGCAGAGGTTCTACTGTAATATGATAATGTCATGGATTTTTCTAACTATACCTTAGCCCTATTTCCTTAGAAGGCACACAGAGAGACCTGGCAGAGGGTCTCATTCCATACTTACACTTGATTATTGTTATCAATACACAATTATCCTTAATTATTGACATACGCCTACACTGTATCCAGGAGTTCTCTGTTCATTATACGCATCCATTACAGATGTTGATTATATGAGAACTTTTATATATTAAATGAATTCTTCTCATGATTAGCTGAATATTGGATATTTATAAAAAAGTCTAATATTCCAATGGCTGTCAGTCCAAAGAAATGAGGTCATTTACGTGGAAGTAAACAACATCGAGGGAGTTTACTTCTAAGTAAATGACCTCATTTCTTTAAAAAAAGATGGACTGACAGCCATTCAAATTGTTTAATAATGAGAACTTTTGTAATTAACTAAGTTTATCTCGTACTGTCCATTCACAATTTTACCTTCAACAGTATTCAACACCGTCCAAAAATGTACTTGGGAACAAGTGCTTATATTACACCTTACAATGTAGCTCCCTCAAATCCAGTTGGGGATTTCTAATTATAGTATATTCATTTCAACAAGTTAACTATAACTATATAATCCACTACTCATATCCTTGCACTTCAACACAGGAATTGTTTACAGAACTAAACTTTTACCACAAACACATTTCAAATATTTAAAACAGTTTTACTTTCACTTGAGCTCATTTGCATATTCGATGATTATAATTAGGCATAATCACTGATTTGCACTAGGACTAGTTTGCATAATAGCTAATTATAATTAATCATAATTACTTCTGCCCTTTCATGTTTACCTGTCAGGTGACCAGCGCACGATTATGATTAGCAGTGGTCAGTTGTGGTCAATTCTGCCGCCGCTGTGGGCTATTTTGTCAACGTTTACCACATAATGGGTGGATATGGCCTTGAATACAGTTACCACTTCTCTTTTAGGACCCCTCGAGATCCGGTCTCAAGTGGTGCCAGTAGACATGTGGTCTCTTTATGGAGGTTTTCGGTAGTCTCTTTATAAAGTGTGTGACCGTAGCTTATGATATCATCATAGAGGTGACCATCTTAAAGACGTGGTACTAATTGGAGGTTCTCCTGTAGTATAATCATTGGTGAAAACTGACCATATATTTTGTAGTGACCACAATGGAAGGTTTGGTGGCAAATTGGTGGTAAATGTCATGTTATTGTCATAACATCGGGAGCTTCCCAACACGTACTGACTTCAGTACAGGGTCAGAAAACGTGCAGTAGAACATCTCTATAATAAAATCCGCCACCTGGGTTTACGAACGGTGCCCATAGAAAGAGGGTCTCTTTATCGAGGCTGGCGGTGGTGTCTTTGTCACGGATACGTGTGCCCACTACTGCGGTGGTCTGACCACACGCCAAATTAGGCATAGTTTATAGTATAGGTGAAACACCAGGGCACATGATAGAAAGGTATGACATAATGTTACACCACTAGTACTGGTATTGAAGCACACGCGGATAAGCGGGTGCTGGGGATGCCCTCGCCCCCGTCCCCCATTGAAATGTTTCATTTGCACAGTTTTCGCTACTGGTTGGGCGTACAAAACTCATGAGCTTCTTTAAGTTCGCCCCCCTTTACTAAAACCCTGAATCAGTCTACTTGATTTTCATAAACTTACGTACGCTATTGCATTATGTCACAAATTGCGCGTAACAGTGGCTCGATTCATTCACGTTAACAACCAGCAAATTTAAACCGAGAGAATTATGACTTATGGCTTGTATTGTTATGTATTGTTAGGTGGGTGCATCGGCAGATCTAGTTGGAGTGCATCCACAAGATTTCTAGAATTTTCATTCACAAAAGCTCGCGGAGATGCCAAACAGACTAGTAAAGACATTTTTTGCGGCAAAAAAGGGAAGAGGGGTTCCCCTTCATCCCACACCACATCGTTGGTTTTAGAGCTTCATTATTCACACTGCCTTTGCAAGTCCATATTCATAATATCAACCCGTGGGTTAGATGTACACAATCGTGCGGACCTTGGCAGCGGTGCCAACAAATCAAAATCACGTTGTTATGATTGATCTCAATGCAGCTGAACATTTCGGCAGTGGGACTTCGAATTGGTTGGATTTTGCAATCAACTTCCACGAATATTAGGGGGTCTGAAGCACAGCTATATACTGGTATTTAGCTGTCAGCTATGACGATGCCTACGGCCCGTGACATTTACATGGTGTGGGCAGTAATTAAAATTGGACTTTTCACACCGGTTATATTGTAGGTCCGATTTGAAGTGACTCTTTGAAAGCTTATGAATACTAGATGAGCCGCCTCCGTGGCCTTTTGGACGCTGAATGTCACCAGTTTCATAAAAGATTATCGCCGCCGGCCCAGGTCTTTAAGTCTCCCACACAGTAATTTATAGGCCACCTACAGTTTTTTTCTCAATTTACGGTAGAATCGAGGCATCCAAATGACGTGGGCAACTAAACTAAACCCTTGTCCTCTGAAATGAGTCAAGGGCCGACTGGGCCGTAGCCACATATAAGCTACATACATGTAGGCCACAAGGGGGGCAACTGCCTCTTACCTATTGGGTTATCTTTTGTCAAACTCAGAATGAAACTGAGTTTCAACACGTTTGCTTTTATGATCTAAAGTTGGTTTGCATTGAATTGTAAAGATTACTCTCCGCTCTTATCTTAGTTGGCGGCTCAATTGTAATTAAAGTAGATTTGTTGAATTATAGAGACATTTTTACAGTGCTGTAGAAGCTCTAATTCTTTAGTGAATGGGCACATAAGCACGGGATCCGTGAATTAGGAGTACGTCGGCAGTGGGAATGGTTTTATTGAGGTGGCCTTGAGATCAACATGCATGGAACTTGCGTTGTACTCGCGTAAAACTTACGTTCTAATTATCTTGTGATTATTAAATCATGGCTTTTGTGAGTTCATGGTACTGGGAACGCACTTCGCCAGTACTACTGTATCTGTGTCGGCAATTTCCCACTAAATCGTCTGAGTATACGGCGATAAGCGTAATGTCGCCGCACTGACTCCCACACCACCACTGACAGTGGCCGTGGAAGAAGTTGTGCAAGCCAAACTTCTTCTGCCGCAACCACACGGATTTATAAAATGCTGCGTTTGTCACACTTACATTGTAACACTCACGGATCTTTACGAACTCCATACGTTTTTGGTCATAAACTGGCAGTAGACTGACCTTGCCGCTAATGTGCCCAATGCATTAAACAGGGACTTCACATTCCACTCTTGAATGCTTCCAATGACGCGTGTCGCCAGCAATGACGTGGTCATTAACCCTCTAATCTTTAACATAATGGGTTTCCTCAGAAGCTGCGTGCCGCGTGTTTTCTTCTTTATTAATCATCATGAAATCAACTACATGCAATTAGTTGATAATTAAACACGCAGTAACAGCAGCCCACAGAGTCGGCTAATTAGAGAATGAGCGCAATCAAACACTGACATTTCTCAACTCTATGTTTTTTCTCTTTTCTTTTCCCTTTTTTGACAAAGAAATGCACGTTGAATGATTAATTCAAAAAAGCTTCACAAGAGATGAAATATGGACCAATGGGCTACATGTGAAATAAACTTCAAAAGTGCTTTGCCTCTTGATTGGGACGCAAACAAGACCATCTCTATGATAGGACAGATCGAGTTTTCGTAAAGGGGGCGCGGGTGGGGCGGCGGGTAATCCGGGTATGCACCAACATAATTTCATGGGTTTCCTAAGGCCAAAGGCTTACAGAGATGCCAAAAACCCAAGACAATTCTATGATTTGGTCAGTCCGCCCAAACTTGAATATGTCTATGGGTATAACTTTTTTAATCTAAAATAGATATATGAAATAGACACATTAATACACATGTAGATATTCACAAAATGCATAAATGTGGACTGTGAAAGAGATTCCCTTAAACGGACTATGTGCAGCCTGAATCCCCCTCCTGTGTATGAGACTCCGACATATGGTGCAGCATTTACAATGTTACAACCTGACATATGATCGATATATAGACATGTGCACCATCATTAATGGACACTTTAGCTTTCTTACCACAGTTTTTTTGTCCTGCCATTGACCTTGCAGAGACATATGAGTGTAAGAGCTGGGTTAAAAAACTCCAGTGCGGGGGTGTTTGGAATTGATGTTGTCATTGTATTTTCACATTACTATATGGCAATGTGATACCAATATGTAATGGGTCTACTTGTTTGGATGGTTTCCCAAAAGGTTGGTTTATTTAGACAACCAACTTGGTATGATTTGTTACGAATACAGGATTCGTTCTTGGGGCGTATCACTGCGAGCCGGAAGGTTGAGCCGTTGTAGGCCGCAAGAACTCACCTGATAAATAATTCAACAAACTTTTTTGCAATGAAGTAACACGTATCATCTAGTCATATTTCACATGTTACCATGAAAAGTATTTATAATCTGCTTCTTAATTACTTTTACTGTATAAATAGCAGTCTTCAGGAGGATATTCTATAATTAATAACCGGCCAAGGAAATTAGTTTGATTCAATGATTAAGCCGTGGTCTATTATGCCAAGTTACATAACGAAACTAGATTTAAAGCGCTCATTCGTGGCTAGAACAAGTTTGTAACATTACACGGACAATAAAGTTGTATACATGTATTTTAGCAGCTATGTCTACGTCAACCTAATTCTAGGGATGAATGAGAGCTCTGGATTTAATATATAATATAAGCATTGTATTGTGTTAGTACAACAAATCAAGTTAAACAAAACTCAATAGCAGTGGAAAATGCAAATTACTAATTGTAACTTAAATATGAGAACATACGAAATACGAAATACGAAAAACTTTATTGTCATTAACATTCACCATGTAGGTTCATTAATACAGAACAATAAAGTATTAATATGACACAATATACAATTAGACACACACGCACATCAACAAACATATATATCGAACCACACATTAAGTTTTAAAATTAATATATAATCGCACTGTAGAGTGAACCAAAAGCTCTTACAGTTTCGCCGTCAGCAGTCATCAGGTAGATGAATTTACTGTGTGGAGACAGCATATCAACGTTTTTGTTCTCGGAGACAATTAGTTTAAATGTGGTCTCCCCTTATACCTTCAAATCTTGGGCACTCCATCACACAATGCATCTCACTTTCAATACAAAAGTTACCTGATTTACTACAATGGGGGCAATATCGCTCCTCTCTTGTTGTTTTATTATATCGCCCTTGCTCAATCTGCAGACGATGTGCACTAATTCACTAATACATATTCATATTACATATATGAGTAATTGTACCTATAATTGATATTTTGCTCTCAAACCACCGATTGGCCGCTCCACTACTTTCAGTACTGTGTTTTACTAATATAATATGCGTAATTGAAATTATAACATGTATTGAAACTACAGGTTGACCCCACCTACTCACTGAACTCTGTGTCACGAATCCCGCCTTCACACATGAATGCACCCACCTCTGATACAATCCACACAGCAGTGAACTCACTCAGTTCACAGTGCCGCTGACTGTCCGGACTTGGCCTTGATCTAATAGCCTCTGCCTCCCCTGCTCACTGACTTGTACTGAGGATCAATGATAACGGACCGACTGTCCGGAGTGACGGGTCAGCGTGACCTTCAGATGGCAGAGTGGGACCTTTATGCTCATCAAGAATGATTTATAAGTGTGTCGATAATTCAACGGCCATATTTTTTCGCTTATTTTCTACACCCTTTTTTATTGGCCCTTTTAACCGCATTCTGCACTCTTTCAGCTTTTCCCAATTTCCCACTACAATGATATCCCACGTCCCTCTTCTTTTTGCGATTTTTTAAATTCTTTTGTTTCCTAAATCCCACCAAATCCCACTACCCCCTCCCCCGAGCCCCATTTGAACAATATGATGTGGTATCACCCAATATGATATGAAGACAGTCAGATCTATGTTTTCAGAGAAGGGTGGCTACACAAATAAGGATTTCATAGCTGTCAAATGTGCGAAAATATAGAACTACACCTCTATTATTAAGACTAACGCTGGGACTGATATGGAATTTTTCTTTATAGAGAGGTGGTTTATATATTAATGATGGTTCACAGTAAACTCTTATGACAACTGGAAACCATGTACATGGTCTTATATAAGTGATTTCATTACCGAAGTTATCCTAATTGGAAGTGTGTAAATGTTGACTACCATAAAAACACACATGCAAATTAAAAAAAATCGCCTGCATCTACTGACCTTGCACCCATCATGCAACAGTTGTCCAACTAGAACGACCCCCATAAAGTGAAAGTTGAGCTCATTGCCAACACTCAGTTGTTTGATCTTCACACCTTTACCTTTGGAGGATGTTAACTGAACCTTCACAGCAAACACAATCAGTTGGCCACATTCCCCTGATACCATTCACTCTGGACACTTCAAGGTTGGTCCATATAGTGCTTAAAATCATCACCTACCCGGTGTAATGTGCACATACATGCCAGACTGCCTGAAACCAATAGCAAGTATGCTGCATTGCCTAATGCCTTAGTCCAGTCAAATAGTGGTTTGTGAACCCTCTGTACTCTTCTTATTCATGCCCGGTTATGCTGCTATTTGTCCCTGTATAATGTGGTGTTTGCAGAGCTCCTGTTCAATTCTGTAATCTGTGTGTGTTTTGTATATGGGGGATTTGAAGTAAAGTAGATAATTAGACCATGAGGAGTGCAATAAGGTGATCAACACACGGCTGCAGTAGAACCTCTCTTTTAAGCCTGCCCAGGCGACTGACCTCGAGTGGTCTCTATAGAGGGGTGTCCTATTGATATTATGGAAGTTTACGGCACTTACGGGATTTTCATGAACAAAAACCCTGTGAAAATGAAGTATTTTGGTGGGAAGGGGGGCGAGCGCCCCCTGCGCCCCTGGATCTGCCTATGCATTCAGCTTCAGTACAACCTCTCTATCAAGAGCACCCATGTAACTGGCCACAAGTGATCTCAATGAGTAGGTGATCTATCTATGTAGGTTCGCGCTTGGTCTCTATATGAAGGCTTGGGGTCATAGAAAAAAATGTCTTATAATATAGATTGTCTCTTTATAGATGCGGTCTTAATGGGAAGTCCGATGTACTGTACAGTGTTGGGTTTGTTGTTGGTTTCGTACTCACGTGGTGCGGAAACTCTGGTTTCAAATGGTTAAGGTTAGTGCGATTAGGTCATACCTCTGGTACTGGAAGAAATAAAGCAAGTACAGTGAACGTGGAGCATGAACTAAGGGAGAGATTTTAGTAATAGAAGCTAAAACCTCCATGAACCAAACAAACTAAATGCAAGCAATAATTGTTTTCACATAGATTTGAGACAGGGAGCGGTGGATTGGGAGCGTAGGTGTCAAGTTTTTTATAGATAATTTATTCTTAGGTTTTTAGATACATTCTATGAAAGCAGGATGCTCCTATTCTTCTTTCAATTAAGTGGTGGATGGACGTGGCATTTTGATAACCTGACATCCAGATATGAGGAAGCCTTCATTTTTTCATATGGATTTGAGGGGGACCACCAAGTATCGCACGGGATTATAGAAAAAAGCTCCTTTCCACTGCTTCATAAATCCATAACGGCCCCTAAAACATATTGTCGCTTCTTTGGAAGGGGGTGAGCAATGTGGCTATTGTGTTTTTGATTATCAGTTATGAGCACTGAAAAGCAGACTAGCAATCCATGTGCCTCCAACTAGTTGTAGCTGCACTGGTTGTGTCATTGTAGTCATTTTTGAATGTCGTACTTTTCCCGCACAGCCATGATGTTAAAAGCTGAAATACCCTCCCCGACTTCTTTAGCTAATACTGCACTGGTAGTGTTTTCCAACTTTGTACATAGTGACCCACCTTTTATAGGGGGAAATATGTCTATTTTGAGATGTGAGAATGGCTCTTGATTCTTAATAAGAAATGAGAATAGGGGTCAATTTCCTTTGAAAAAAGTAAGAAATTGTGAAATTGTAAAATGAGAATGGTTAGAAAATATGTGAGAATGGCCTTGGATTTTTGTTGTGACATGAGAATGGGGTAGGGTATATTTTCCCCTGCTTTAAGCAAAGGGTTCCGTACCTCACACTTTGTGTCACCTTCGTCTTATTTGAAATAGTAAACAGTGGCGAAACTCTGTGTGAATGAGGTAAAAAAATAAAAACGCTTAGAAACCTAAAGGTCGCGAGCTTCCCGCGCTGGGTGCTAATCACTTTTGGAGGTCACCCCAACCGTTACATAAAACGCAGGAAGCTACTAACCTCCCTAAACTAACAGGGTAACTTCTAAATAAACTCCGAACATGGCCACAAGTGGTCTCAGTGGAGAAGTACTCTACTGTAGGAAGTTTAAATTGGTCTTTTTTGGTGTTTTGAGACTGAAAAAGGCTTAAGCGTTCATGCGGTCTTTTTATCGACGTGGAAACGATACTATTAGGGGGTTACGCTGTATGCAATTTGAAAATTAACCCACGTAATAACTTAACGTACCCCCTACCTGTCTGCAGACCTGTCACATAAATCTACATTTATTAAGATATTTTCTTATAATTGATAAATATTCTATATTGCTGAATTTGAAGTGATAAGTAAAATATGTACATGTACACCGTTGTCACAAACATTTTGTTGTCATTCACTGGTGCACTGGCTATAATTCAAAACAAATATTCGTCAAGTGAGGACTCCATCTTGCTCTGTGAGGGTAGTTAGTAAACATAAAACCCTCCTGTGCATTAGGCAACCAATACTACCTATGTCGTGCGCAACTTGATTCCTGAGAGAACATACGTCTCCATTATTCAAGTAGTATAAAATTCTAAAAGTAGAAGATATGTAATTAGAATAACAATAGGTGATTTGCCAAATCTATCTAGGACAAACCTCTATAAAGGTAGTGATATTCATTCTTATAACACACGAAACAAGTGATTTCCGAGTTACGTGTAAAATTAAAACAAATTATTTTAAAAGTACTTTTCAATATGCTAGTGTTAATTTATGGAAAACTTTTCCTACTGATGTTAAAATAGCTTAAACTTATTTCACTTGTAAAAACTATTTAAGGATTATTGTACAGGGAAATATAATTTATAATTAATCAAAATGTTACTTTATTCAATCTGTATTTTACACAAGTTATAGGCCTACTGTGACATGTTGTTTCTGTAACTTTTTTTATCATTCTGTGATACAAATACTGCTGTGCTTTTATAGTTATAAACGTATTCTACGCATGGGGAGGAACTTGATAAGTAATCCACTTCCTTCCTCCCCAGCCATTTATATTACTACTTATGTGTTTCTGAACATTTTGTGTTTTTATGATTATTGTAAATTACATGAATTTTATATCATTAATAGTTTTGTACATATGGCGAAATAAGAAAAAAATCCACAAAAAATATACACAAAAAACAACAACATTAGAGTGACACCATATCACTAGGAGTGGGTTGACAGTTTTGATATTCCACATTTAATGTGGACTTCAAAAACAAAATGTAATTTTAAGTGTTAATTTTCACACAATATTAGCGTAGATGTTCATCGCCACTTGGACATTCCTAATTAAATTTAGACTGCATAATAATTTACGTGTATTGATTGCAAACCGAATAAACAGAAAGAGAATGAAAACCTTATACGTACAGGACAATAAAACAAAACCTTATTTTATAAGTAGAATGATTGAATGTGCCATGGTTAAGGCTTTACATTATGGCAAATATCTGTTGTAACTTTAAATATTATTTTAAACATAATGCCCTCGCCATCACTTTACGATCTCCATTTGCAATACGTATTAACAGGACTTAAAGAATATGCAGTTTACTTTCTGTCTTTTTTCTCCTTTTTTTTTGTTTTGTGTCTGATATTTATTTGGGAAGGGACGAGGGGAAAGAAGATGAAATGGGTGGCTCATTTTTAATGGAAGAGCTTGTTTCGATATGAAAGTACATTAACACTGTATACTTTAGCTACGTAGCTCCGAGGTCGAATCGATGATTTAAAAGGGTGGCATGTTCCAATTTAAATATAGTATGAGACTTTGCCGGCCACAATAATCTGTAAAAGGCTTCTACTGGGGATTTTGATGATTTAAAATACTTTTTGAAATGCCCGACGCCCCCCCCCCCCACCTGGCCGCAACATCCACACTTAAACATATGACCTACCTTGTCATTTCCGACACACACACACACACACACACACACACACACACACACACACACACACACACACACACACACACACACACACACACACACACACACACACACACACACACACACACACACACACACACACACACACACACACACACACACACACACACACACACACACACACACACACACACACACAACACACACACACACACACACACACACACACACACACACACACACACACCAAATAAACAAACTTTAGATTACTTTATGTTGAACAGTTCAATGACTATGTGAGGTTAAGTCCACAATAACACGTTTAAACTCCTTTGAGAAACTGGTTCAAAGAGAGGTGGTCTCTTTATGAAGCTTCAAAAAGGTCCATTTCAAGACGTTTGAGAATACACGGAATTATTATACCATAATGGCGGTCTCACTGTAGCGCCGGCATTAATTGGATGCTGCACTGTAGCGATGTAGCGACATGTTTAGATGACATTTTGCTTGTTTTGTAAACGTGACATTTTCTGTCCAAAAACTAGTGCTGTGTGTTGTGGGTAATTCTTATTGGCAAATGTCCCCCAATATTGCGTTGCTTTACGTGTTAACTCCACTTTCACTTACACGTCTGTGCCAATATTCGTGACATTGCAACATTTTCACATGATTACTGATTACATGTCGCCCAAAGTTTGCAGTCTGCTTTCGGCCAAATTATCGCAAATGTGTCGATTTGGTGATTTGGGACTTGGTTTTGTGACATCCCCGGGCGTTATGCAAATCACTAAGACGATTATTGGACGTGAATGATGGAAAACAGTGTCCCGTTTAATCGTTGACGGGGCAAGCAGATGACACATTGCCATGTTTGTGTGTTTGTTTTTTCGTCTGACGATCTGTGACACAACGGCCGAAAAACGTCTTAAACTTGCAAAAACTCAAAATTAGGCTTTTCGGGAAGAGGACGTTGAGTATCTCCTGCTGGGAGGCTACCCAGTGTTTGCTAGCCTCGTGCAGACAGGCTCTCTATTGACACCAAAGAGTCTGGTGGGTTGAGATTATGTGTTCGCCCTCTCACCAACAGAGAACCTGGTTGAACGGGGCTAGTTTGTGTTCAATCATGTGTTAAAGAGCCTCTTTTTGGTATCAAGACGGGAGATGAGTGACATTTGTATTAGTCCATAGGGAGAGGTAATTTCACAGTAGAACATCCGATGTAAAAACCCTCCCTATTGAGACCAAACGTTAAAAGACCATGTCATGACGCACCAAACCCCTATGAAGCATCCGCCATTACGACCAAAATGAACCTTCAGATAATGTATAGATCACTTCTCTACCCAGACAACGTTGTGGTCTACATACACGGTTCGCTAATAGAAATATTAGCATAATGTTAGGGTGCGATCGTAGTACCCGTTTTGGCCGCTAGGTGATTAGTCTCGATCAACTAGACCGTGTGATGGCAAAGACGAGGAAACCGATTTAGTCTCTATCAGTTTGGCTAAAAAATTCCCAGAACGCACTGTAAAACACGTGAAAAGTCACGTGATTTGGTTTGTTTGTCTAAAAATTACCCAGAGTTCATAGATAAGAAAAATCATGTATAGTTATGTTAATCAGTCAAAAACTTTGTTATCAGAATTCCTGAGCCATCAAACACAAGCAACAGTCACCAGAATAAAATGTTGCAATCACAAGGGGCAGAAGTCAGCATCGGAAGCTGAAACCTGTAAATACAAAATTCATAATTTGATAAAGCTCTCTGAGGATAAAGCATTAAACTCACACGTTTGTGACTTCCGGTTCCTAATGAGACAAACTGAAACCACAAATTGGATATAGAACAGAATTAAAGACATATAATAAATAAACCAGCATTTTACAGTTCTGAAATTCAATGAGCCTCACCACTAAAAAAATTATATATCTATATCACACTTGTTTACTGACTGATAATCTCTTTATCTGTTAGCACAAGAAACCTTAATTTGACTTGCTATGATACTTAACTTATCAATCATGATTTTGGCACAGAGGTCGTTGTGATCAGAACTTTAAAGTTGGCATTTTGCACGAAATTCTATTGACTAGTCATGTTAACTAAATTTTAATAATAAATTTTGAAAATATTAATACATACACAAGACTTAACTTTAAAATTTACAAGATTTTATAAATTAAAATAAAAAATAGCAAATTTAAAATAGATGTTTGTCAATATATTTCAGTATATAAATTCATAAACATATATGTTCAAAGCGTCTGTGTACAGCATTCGTTTAACAGTAGCATTGAATAAGAAGAGATAAGTTAAAAGCAGGCAGAATGGATAATGAAGTAAGTGTCAAGAAAGAACAGGATGACAGTGAGAAAGGATCACATTCTGAGCTTGATCGCTATGGCAGAAATTACAGAATGGAACATCAGTGTATTAATTGTGAGAAGTCGTTCACTGAGAAAGGAGATCTGGAAATTCACATGGTAACTCACGCTGGAGAGAAACCATACAAATGTTTACTTTGTGCTAAATCATTCAGTGATAAGGGAGGTTTGAAAAAGCACATACGAACTCACACCGGGGAAAAGCCATATCAATGTACAGTTTGCAGTAAGTCATTCAGTTTAAGTGGAAATTTGAAAATGCATATGCTAAGTCACACTGGTGAGAAACCACATCAATGCAGAGTGTGTGAGAAATTATTTAGTGTAAAGTCAAGTCTGAAAACTCACATGCTGATCCACACGGAGGAGAAACCACACAAATGTATTATCTGTGAAAAAGCTTTTGGCCAAAAAGTTCAGGTGAAGAAGCATATGAGCACACACATCACTAATGAAAAAACACATCCATGTGCAGTGTGTGAGAAATTATTTAGTGGCCCTGATTCTTTGAGGGTTCACATGAGAGTTCACACTGGTGAAAAACCGTATAAGTGCAAAGTTTGTGAGAAATCATTTGGTCAAAAGAGCACTCTGAATATGCATATGAGAACCCACACAGGGGAAAAAGCTCATCGGTGTGCAATGTGTGAGAAATCATTCACTACCAGTTCACAGTTAAAGACACATTTGAAAACTCACACTGGCGAGAAACCCTATCAATGTGTGGTGTGTGAGAAATCATTCACTACTCATCAAAATTTGAAAGGTCACATGAGAATTCACACTGGTGAAAAACCATATCAATGTACAATTTGTGAAAAAACCTTCGCTGAAAATGGACATCTGAAAACACACTTGAAAATTCATACAGGCGAGAAGTCCTATCACTGTGGAATGTGTGAGAAATCATTCATTGAGGGAGGAACTTTGAAAAGACACATGAAAACGCATACTGGCGATAAACCATATCAATGTTCAGTTTGTAAAAAATCCTTCAATCAGAAGGGAAATCTGAAAACTCATATGAACAAAATACACTGATCCTAAATCATATCTGTGCAGGATTTGAAAGAAATTGTTCCGTCATAACAACATAAGAACTCACACAGGGGAGAAGCAAAAATCAATGGGAAAAATAATTTTTTTACCCCTGATAATATAAAGTTCACGTGAGAATTCACATTGGTGAGAAACGGTATAAATGTAAAGTGTGTTTAGGTTTAACTGGAAATCTCAAAGAAAACACCTGAAGATGCATACTGATAAAAAAAGGTATTGTGCGTGAATTTAGAATAAACTCTTAAGATGAAAATGTGTAATAAACAATTCATCATAATGGAAAGTTTGAGAATTCAGTGACGTGTCCCTGTATGTACCTATACGTAATGTAGATAAGATGGAATTGCAGTCCAAGATATAAGACATGGTGAATTATAGCGGTAGAAATATGAAGAGTACAGGAAGGTTTGTTTTGTAGTGATTATTACAAAATGTTGAATAAAGTGGTAAATAGTCCATTAAAAATGTTTCATAATATCGCGTTCAAGCTATGTTCGTAGTCTTGTTTGTTTCAATTCTTAATACATTGTATGTAATATCTTTGATTATACATTACATTTTTACAATTCACGTCTATGCTTATTGTTACAATGTGGAGCATTCCATAAATAGGCTCACACATCATATGACTATAATCTTGTTGATGTATGGTCTCCTCTATAAAAGCGATTGTGCATAACTATGTATGGTTCTGTATTGGATCTGTATATATCAGTTATACTGTGTGTTCAGAGTTCTACAGTTCACAGTGTAAATATGTTACAACATACTGTAAGTCATCTTTTATATAAGCACCAGTTATGGAATACATGTGTAACATGCCAATCAATAGTCTTCCACGTACATGCAATGGTTACCTCATAGTGACCAAGCAAGTACATAGTATTGGTGGTTTTTGATGAAACCATACCATCAACAAGTAATACAAACTATTATATAATGTACTTGTATATCTGAATGTAATTATTCCTAAACATTTGTTCCTGAATGAATAGTGTAACCATACTATTTTTTTATCCACCTTATTATGCAGTTGTTCAGTCATTACATTCTTAGAAGTGTTCATGTTATGTACTTAATCTAGATATAGCCACATTTTCTATTTAGAATTATCTCTCAATCGCTTTCATAGAATTTTAGTCAAAGATAATTTTCAACAAGATCATTTTACACCAGGAATATAATTATAGGCTGCGTTTTATTGAAAACTTTAATTATCCTATGTCTTCGTTGATGCTCAAATCGTAATAGAGTTATGGAAATTTGGGGAATCCTTCCAAGCTTTGCAGGCCCATTAATAATGTAATGATTTATAAAGTGCCTTATTCTAAGGAGCTTTGACAGATAAACTGTAGTTTAACCTATTACTTAGACTTTGAAAAATTAGATTCACTGTATAAGTAGAGCATAAAAGAGCAATTAATGTAATTTGTTTTCATCTGGGTAATCCCCAGTTAAAATTCCTATATAATGAATGGAATACAAAAGTTCAATTTCAGCCTCACATATGCAAATGAGCTGTGATTCGCTGCAGACACCAGTATTTTTATGAATTTTGACTTTGGCATTGACAAATGGCACTTGCTGTCGATTAGGATGACGAAATGTATGATGAGATCAAGTGTTCAAAGAACGTGGCGCCACTAGAACAACATTGACTTATGGGCAATTAACATATGTACTGAAACGATGTATACTTTATAATTAAGAACTTTATGAATTTGAAGAGAAAACCACAGAATGAATTTACAGCAATGATCAATATTGAGCGAATCATATTGCTCTGTGTGTTGCATAATAAACAATAATAGTTTCAAAGCTATGTATGTAGTTATTGTGAGCTAAAATAAAACTATTGTGTCATTGTTCATATTCATTCATATTCAAATATGTTTACTAAAATATTAATGAAATCTTGATTAAAAGTAACCAATTACAATCTACATTATTAAGCACGAATAGCCATTGTCTAATCATATTATGGCTCCTTCAGCATCCTATATACATTTGTATGCAAACAGCAAACCTCACCAAGTGGACTTTCGCAGTTGCTAGCAGCAAAAGTGTACTTGGTGCGGTTTGCGGTTTGCTGTTCCTGCTATGTAGTGTCCGGTTGAATATTGATTTATTCTTGCTGGCTTAAGTGCATATTTATCAGTAAAAAATGTCATAATAGGCCTTCTAGAAAGCACAATTTAATTGACAGAGTGCCCCACATTCAATTACTTCGGTATCGCCTCTTATCTTATAGTTGTGTAAAGTTTGAATGAAATCGGTTCATCGGTAAAGCTCTATCTTATCTGATTTGGAGACATACGTCTGGCGTACATACATACATAGTTACATAGTTACATACATACTTACATAGTTACATACATACATACATACATACATACATACATACATACATACATACATACATACATACATACATACATACATTACATACATACATACATACATACATACATACATACATTACATACAAATACATACATACATACATACACATACATAGATACATACATACATACATACATACATACATACATACATACATACATACATACATACATACATACATACATACATACATACATACATACATACATACATACATACATACATACATACATACATACATACATACATACATACATACATACATACATACATACATACATACATACATACATAGAAAGAAAGTGATCATAAGGCTTTCGGATCAGCTGCCGAAGCGACGCAAACATTTGAGAACTGTCGATCGTATGACGTCACATGGACCAAAGTGCAGCAGTTGTAATATCCGGCCGCCAGATGTCGTCTGTGTGACCGTGGTGCACTCCAACCCCAGCAACAGAGACACATAGATCTCGCTAATAGACCAGTGTCCATGCAAAATAGATGGAAGAAACACAATGTGGCAGATACACTCGCCATAGGTCATACTGCCACATTATTCTAAGCCGGGGTGTGGTAAACAGAGGGTGTCATGGTTTATGGTCATGTTGTGCTGAATTTAAAGAGTAACCCTTTGTATTGAACGTATGACGAATTTAGAGGATTTAGGGTTTACGTTGATTGTGTTGTATTTTATTCTTGGTTGTGTTTTACTCTTTACATGTGAAAAAGACAATGTCTAGGTCATACTGCCTTTTTTTAGTAATGTTTTTGTGTGTATTTTGTGATGAACATTTTAGGGATGGGATTTTTTTTTTCATTTTTATGTGGTCATTACCTTTTTAAAACCTGCTTTGAATTGATGTTTGAACCACTATGATTGAACAATAATAGGATAGATGGGTTATAGATACACAATAATTAAAAACTTTCAGCTAAAATAGCTAGACGAACAGTAGTTCATATTAGTTTTATTTCCGTGTGTTGGCATGAAGTTTGAGTCCACCCCGCACCCCCCCCCCCCACCCCAACAAATCCTTTAAAAGTCACATTGTGATTTTTAAAGTTTTTTTCATCAAAAATAGTACGTATTCAAGTGACACAATGACATCCTCGCCACACCGCATCTATAAAGACAACATGTTATAAATGATATGAAAACTTTTCGAACTGTTCCAAACTTTCATGATGCAGCCGCAGAGATACAGTAAACTTATTTGTGGTCACGGTGTGGGTGTCTATGAAGGAGTAGAATGATACAAAGTAGAACTTTACAGCAAACTTTGGTTAATTAATCATGCTCATTTCGTCAAAAACACATGCAAATTTCCTGTTCATACAAAAAACACACACACAAAAATAAAAAATAAATAAAAAAGCTCAAAGTAATTATATTCTCCAGAAAATAATAAAGTTAAATAATGACGCAATACGCAATAATATATCACAAAAACTACACAAAATGTACAAGGTCTCAACTACTCAGTGTCTGTGGCATGTATATTATCATGGTTTACAAATACCACACACATTACTACTATCATATAGAAGGGTAACCGACAGGCCAATGACCATGGGAGCCAAGGCATTCGTTTTAGGCTTGATTAGCTCTAGTATATACGTTATCACTTCACATTATTCAAATAAGCTGACACAGTTCTATGCAATTACAATTTAAGTATTTCCACCAATATTCTATATATTTATACTGCAGTAAGTTAATCCGGAAACTGTTATTTATTGGCTGGATTCACATTGGATTTGAATGGCCAGTTAAGTTTGTATTACCACAAAGGCTATGCCAAACTTTGTTTAGTATTTATAAAATATCAAGTGACTGATAGGACATGTATATCATCTACTAATATGATACTCTTAGTGTTTGGTATACGATATCACAGTAATAAAACAAACCCAAATAAATCAAATAAAAATTATCCATAACGCAAACCAATTTTAATCCAGCCAATAAAAAAACACACTTCCTGATTAACTTACTTCAGAATGAACCTATGAAATATTGGTGGAAATATTTAAATTGTAAAGACATAGGACTGTGCAGCTTATTTCAATAATTTGAAGTGATACAGTATACTAGTATACTATTGCATGAATCGAGCCTAAAACTGATGTCCTGGTTCCCTGGTGTCTGTGCCTATTCGATACCCTTCTTTATGATAGTAGTTATGTGTATGGTTAAGCCACAGCAGTATACATACCCGCCCATGATGCTGGGGCCCATGCACAAAACAAAACAATACATTTGCATGTTGTATGCATAAATGTGAATATTCTGGCCCACTTGGACCAGAGGCGAACATCCAGACCGTCTAGACGGCATAAAACACTAGTCTACGTGCTACAAGGACTGCAACAAACTCCTCCGCCTAACCTATATGCAACCCGCATGTTCATATACCTCAGTATACCATTACCTTAACATTAGACTGTCACCGGCCACACGCTAAGAGGAAAGTCGACCTTACACCGGACCTACTCGGGGGACCATACACCAAGCCTGTGTCCAGCAGAACCTATATTTAATTATCTTGTTTTAGCCGAGTGTATATCATATAAATCTATATCGAATTAAAGTTAACAACCACAATATTGATAAATAAATGTATCTCCAACGTATACCTGATGTACATTCCACCTTAGCTATCATCTATATGGATTGGACTCCAGCAAACATAGGAACACCCAATTGACAATGTGTTTAAAATGTTAAATGGATGGCAATGATGCTCACGAACCATTTAGAAACTCATTTGAAGTCACAAACCTGAAATACGGTTCAAATACATGATTATGGCGTCTCAGAGCTGACTTTTATATTAGTTTTACACTCAATAGACGCCTCCATTGGAAGTGAAATGTGTGTCTAATTTCCACTGAAAATTGTATGTCATAAACAAGCGTGTATGGGTGAGAATGCTGAAGTCTCATTGCTGCCTCAGCCTGATTGGAGAGGAGACATTTTATGTGCTTTTATGGTCCAGAAAGTTGTACTTTTCTACCCTACATTTTTTCATATTGATGCATATTTTATTAAGTTGCAGTCATTCTCGGTTCAAGAAATATACATTATTTTACATATTTAACACGATATTTTTAGCTGCAAAACTAACTCAGTGCAAAGATTTTAAAAAGTGACAGAACAGTGCTTGACAGAACAGTGAGAGTAGAATCAGATTTCAAAAGGTTACCCTAATCTTTCAAAAGGCATTATTACTGATAGTTTGAGTTGTTAGTAGCTCCACCAACAAAAGTGTAAGTGAAGGAAATACCATTTTGTTATGACCAAGTGTGTTTATGAAGAATGTAACTACTATGCTATAATTTTCATACACATTCTAAATTACTAACAATTTTCCCCGCCGCCCCTATATAGTTGCACGAACAATATCTAGACATCCACCCACACCCCTAAAAGAACAACAGCAAAACAATCATATTTCACTTTACAGCTCCATGCCCATATTTATACTACTCAAAGACTAATGCTACAGGACTAGTATACTCTAGCAATATAACTACATAATTATAATCAACAACGTAAATTTATAGATACCTGTACGAAATTGAGACATAAAGTTAAAGTAATAGCCGTATACGTCTATTAAATGGTGCAATCTGAGCATGTGTGGACCCGTCACACGTGCAGTGTCACTGTGACATACTTTTGGCCTGCAATTCTTTGTTGTTACTCACCACAGTAGGAGGCATTAACGGACCGGTATAACGAGGCCGTGTCTTGCACGGGAGTTCTAAAATAGTACACTGTCGAAACGATTCATCAACTTATGGTCACAATCTAAATATAAGTTAAAATTGATAGATGCCGAAATAAAACAAAACTAATAAGAGAAGATTTCTATAACATCAAACAGGACAAAATCCTCTGAGAGACAATGATGCCATCATGAAATGTGCTGACATCAATAGCCTAGCAAAATATAGTAATGCCGTAGGACCGTAACTAACACTTAGTATTAGATAAATAGAGAAAACACACCTCCAGGGGCCTGTTTCACTAAGCTGTTTACGTTTTCGGGTATTCTGAAACGATATCGTTACAGTACCAAAACCATTTTTTTTCAGTTTCACTAAACATCTCTACGTTTTCTGGATGAAACATAATACATTGAAACATATCGTTAAAATCTGACGAAGCAAGTTGATAGTTCTCACTCGTAAATGGCTGTGAGACCCGTAAAACAAGCGCCGTAAGTACATAAATTCGTTACAAAATGTGGTTGCAACGAAGAGGAGAGGGTTTATAAGGAAGGTGGATGATAACATTGCCATCGTATGAGGAGATCCGGGGAACATCACATCCATTGCTGATGCCTTTGTGTTTACTACGTGCATAAATCATCAACATCATCATCCATGGTCACTTCGTAGGAACCCTTGCATGTACATCCCGTGTGATCAATTACACTGCTCGAAAATAATAATAACCTCTCCAATGTCAGAGTACACACCGTAGAGGACAGAGAACATAACCAACACTCCATCTTATACCTATGGCACAACATGACTTGCGGCCAGTTTGGCCACAATTTTTCAGCTCTGTTGTGCCCAGTTGATTTACGCATGGAATGACACAGGATCATTCACAATTCACTTCATGGTATTTTGGGGCATATCTGACACCCCAACCCCCATCCGGTCATTGTGCAACCCAAAGATAACACACATGCTATGGAATGACAATGTCACTACAACAGTAAAGGATTATATGAATAACAGCATTGTGGAATGCTTGTTGGTAGCCTCCACTCAGTCTCAAATCGCCACGTGCACAGTCTCACGAGTTCTGAGACGGTCACGCTTGCTGCACACGGCGGGTGTACTTATTTATGCACTACCCGAATATTGATCGTCTGCTTTGACCACGCTGTAGTTTGTATAAACCACTTCAATTCACAAATATTGTGTATCTGCAATGGACCGGTGGCCAGTCGATAAATACCATGTATCCGGGCAGCAGCAGCAGCAGCAGCAGCAGCAGCAGCAGCAGCAGAATCAGCAGCACGAGCAGGAACAACAACAACAACAACAGCCACAGAAGCAGCAGCCAAAACCGATTCAGGATCCACAACTGCAGCAACGAGAACCAAACAACTGTGAAGAACAGCAGATGCAGCAGAAGCAGATGCATCAACAACCTCTACGGCAGCCACAGAAATTAGAATCTTCTAGCAGTGATAAACCAAACCCAGTTAATCCATTGAAATGCCAGGAATCAACGCAGCAGCAGCAGCAGCAGCAGCAGCAGCAGCAGCAGCAGCAGCAGCAGCAGCAGCAGCAACAACAAGAGCAGCAACGACAACAGCAACAACAAGAGCAACAAGAACCATATCAATATGAAGTAAATAATCAGCAGCAGCATCTGCTGTGGCGTATCAAGAAGTGCCAGCAGAGGCAACAGCGTCTGCAGCAACAGCTGCTGCAGCAGCAGGAGCTGTATATAAAGAAGTGCCCGCAGCAGCAGCAACAACAGCAACAGCAGCAGCAACAGCAGATGCATACTACACCGCTTGCTCAATTACAATTCGCCTTGCCGCCGGGCCTGAAGTCGTTTGTACCAAATGCCATCACACCACCAAATAATCAGCGCCAAGAATCACAAGTTCCCTTCCTCACCCACCCACCACCTCTAAAACGAGCCCCACAGCCACAGGCTGAGAACGGAGATCCAGAAGCCGGTAAACGAGTGAAGACCATGCCCATACCCCGCCTGTGTCGTGCTCCTGAAACAAACCCCACACGAACAGAACCGTGTGATTCTCAGCAATATGGTGCTTTATCAAAACCTTTGAGACCGATAGCACTTACACCAAAAGCACCTACACCGATAGAACCTACGCCAATGGCACTCACACCAAGAGCACCTACGCCAACAATAATACCTGGACCAACAGTACCTACACCAGTAGTACCTACACGAGTAACACCTGAAGCACAAACTGGGGACAGCCAACAACATGCCCAGATATTCGCAGACGACGAAGTGCAACCCGTAGTAGTCGCCCCAGCGGCCCCACTTTGCAGTGTTTGTTGTGATAAGGCTATCGTGTATCGTAGACAACTAGTCTGCGAAGGCTGTAGGCTGTTCTACAGGAAAACAGTAAAGGAAAACATAGATTATGGAGAATGCAACTTCAATAAACAATGTGCTATGACTAGACATACAAGACATAAATGTAGACCCTGCAGATGGGAAGCATGTAAGAAGTTGTGGGGTGGCCAGTCGTGATACACTGAAGAACAAAATGTGGAGTTTGAATGCTGTCACATTTTCTGTATACACTGACCCAGATAGTCGTGTACTGGGTCAGAAAATAGAATAGTATAATTTTGTTACCTGTATATGGCGTATACAATGTATGCAGCATTTTAAAAGCAGTTTTATTTTGTGATTTCTAAATGATCAGATTTTATTTTTTAGCCTAACATACTGGGTTTATTCATACATGCGCATAGACTGCAGTGTTATGGTCCGGATATGTTTAGTTTGGAAGCACTGAACAACACCTTATGGGATGCAAGATAAATGTATTTCAGGGAAAAAAGCATGTTCAATTGTTTTTACTTAATATTATGGTCAATTCAATATCTGCATGAAACTCTCTCTGCAATGCTAATATATAGTCGACCTACGTAACTTGTAATGTTAAACGCCGTATTTTGTGTATGCGGTATGACTTGGATGGTTTCATCTTATTTGTATTTTTTTCCAGATAATTTGTAATCAGATTGACCAAAACTATCACACAGTTTGAATGATTACAACTGAATTAAAAAAAATCACATTTTTGAATAAATTAGTTGTACTTTGAAAAGGAGACCCTGTCTCAAAATACGAATAGATTTAGTAGAATAGTCTTAATTTGAATACAGAGCATCTGGATAGAAACATCCAAATACAAAGCATTTTTAAATGTTTTTATGCTTAATTACTTGTTACAGTATAGCCTACCCTACATTCTTGTAGGGTATTGTAGGAAAGGCATTATTTTAGAGTATTTAGAGCTAATGAATAATTAATGATCGCCATTTTAACCGTTGTATCACTACCACTTTTCTACTGTAAAATTCGATTGCCCGTATCTCTACTTTGTTTCTACAGTTTTAAATACTTTCAAAATGTAATGTCCCTTATTGTTATAATAAATATTCTATTACATTCCATTGACAGGTAACGGTCTTAGTTTCAATAAAATAACCATCATCACATTATGCACTCTACCCTCAGGTTCCTTTCCACAACTCAAGATAGCCCCTGAAATTATAGCACTAACAATTTCTTCACGTCCACAATTAAATCTTCTATTCTATTAACAGTTACTTAAACCTCCTGTATACTCATCCTTCCAATACCCACCCTCTATAAAGCTTCCTGACTACACAAACTACACCCCAGCCCCCTTTGGTCCTATGTGGGACGTGCCCCGAGGGTGCAATGGTAGGCTTGGTGCTGTCTGCCTGGTGTCATATCTGCTCCACCAGTGCCCACGGGGTGCTCGCTAGTTGCGTGGGTGGCGGCCGCACCCAGACACATTACCGGGAGAGATATCATCACGCGGGGTCACTGGGTGGGGTGGTCAGGGTCAGTGACAGGTCAAGCCGTGCGCCCGCAGAGTGGCCAACCCAAAGCCCTCTTAATTTTGCTTTGTTCACCACCAAACATTAAGATGCCTATTAACATAGTGAGTCAGTCAAGCCTGCGAATTCCGCTTACACTGGCGATTAGAGTTCGGTTAAACTTTGTTGAAGATAGTTGTGTTGCGTTTATGTATTCACATATTTAAGCAACAGTTCGTTTAACTTGGGCAACTCAAAGTAACATGCATAATTTTTCAGTCACACCAATTGATAGATTACTTGGGCGTATTGTGACTCACAATACGCCCAAGTAGTCTATCAATTGGTGTGAATGCGGGGTTCACCCGTGGAAACCCAATCTATGATGCTTAAAGGATGAGTACATACATCCTTTTCTACAGACAAATATGCAAATGAACTGGCTCTGATTGACTGCAGACGCAAGTACATGTTTGCATATTGTTTGTGGCATTGTTAAATGGCACTGCAGACTGGGGTATACGTGTACGAGAACAAAATAACCTCTACAAGCTACATGCAATGCCTGTTTCTTATGCCTGATTATCAAAATATGCCTGATTATGCCACATTATCAGAAAATGTATCGTGCGTGTCAAGCAGCGATGTGAGTGGTCACTGTACATGATGACATCCTAAACTTGATACTAGTTTTAAAACACGACTGTGATGAGACAAGTACGTCCCCGCTCAGTTTCTATACACTCCAAATCCCTTGTTAGAGACACCAGGGAAGTTGCCTTCTCTCTAGATATCCATTAGTATTGATGCATGACCCAATGATGCGTTAATATCATCATGGGATGTGTTGGAGAGAGTATAGTGCTATCAATTTCCATACGACCTCCACTTATGATCACAATCTATTGGGAGACCACTTCTACAATAAACCCCCTTCCCTTTGTCCAAAGTGTTAAAAGACCCTCTTCATTTTAGGCCGTTTTGTTCTTCATATTAGTGCATAGATTCTATAGTACCCTAAATTCTTTTAAATTTAATCACAGTCAAAATGAAAGTTGGATTAAAGAGTTCTTGAACATCTAAATTTGATCATTGTGATATTGCTTTTCTTTCTGGCCACGCAAGGAGATTACATGTACATGTATATATACCATTTAAACACTGTTTACATGTAAGTAGCTAAATGCGAATACTTCACATCATTATCAGTGACTGTAGTTTATCCCTATCATATAGACTTAGAGAAAGAATAATCTCTGTCAACACATATACATAATCCGTCTATTATAATATGCATAGACAGATCCAAGATGCCACCCAAATAGTTAATTTTATATGATCTTATACATGTAGATTATAGCCGTCATTGATCGCGGGTACAAAACCCATGAAATCCCTAAGTGTGCCCCCCCCCCCTTTCATAAAGCATGGATCTGACATTGACATATAGTGTATAATATTGTGCAGTTGTCTACTAATATTCAGACATTTTTTTCAAATCCCAGTTTGTCGTTCTTCTGCATATAGCCTAGACAAAATCTGTGTAAAACACATCAACAAACATATTGTGGCCTCTACTAAATCTATGACACCAAAACTTTAAATAGACATGTTGAAAAAGCATCCTACTATCCCAACTCCAAAGTGTCATATTTTTACTACCCCACCCCCACCAACCTGCAACAAACAGCTATTGATAAACTCCCATCACTCAGCCAAAGTGGTTCAATAGATACTCACGCCCCCGACGGTCCTCTCAGACCCGACAAAGCTCCCTCCCAATACACCCGGCGGTCCCACATCCATCTGCACCCACCACGGCGTCCTCAATGCCTGACACGGCACTCTAACAGCTGTGAATTTATGGATCCCCCCTCGGGACAGAGATCTCCTCCCACGCACGGTGCTTTTTGGTTCTGGAAATAGAATTATGGCCCGGCTTTTTTTCTATCGCTCTCCAATTGTCCTCCGGTTTTGTCAATGGTGGAATGGTGGAAGGATGATGATTCTTGGAAAATGTCATAAGTTGATATTTGCCACTGACATCCGCTTGAGGGCGTATGGTGTATTTCTGGTGCTGTTTGTGATGGGACTTAAAATTTCTGTATGCATTGTGCTCTTTGAGTGCATAGTGAATCAAAACTATCTTTCTAGGAAAGAGATACATATTTTCTATATTTAGCGCGCATTAAATATATATTTGAGCATATTTAAAACTACTTCTACTACTACTAAAAATCAAGACATTTGACAGGGTCATATTTTCTGTAAGTATATCATGGTATCATCACTATCTCTATACATTTACACTGTCCGCTGTTGTCTTTTTTTTTTTTTTTTTTTTTTTTAGGGGCCCTCATTGGCGCTTTGATGGTAATATTCGGGACGTATAAGATGTAAATCTTATGTTGTTCTTATCGTATGATAAGACATCACCTTATTCTTATGGCATAATGTTCCACCGTGTATACATTTATGAGCATTTGAAACTGTGTGTGTACATGCAATATGTTTATAGATATTTGATTGTTTGTTTATTTTAATATTTATCTTATCTTAAAAGTCTACACGGCAGCCACATTTAACAAATCCTACTATACTCAAACAATCCTTTGGAACAAAAAAATATTCATTAAACCACGAATAGTCCACTAATGATTGAATCACAGTTGTATACGTTGGTTCGCATTCAATTTTATTAACCATTGGTCTAGTATTCTCTGGTTATTTCATGTCTTGACTTGTGTTGAAAAGCCGTTGGAATTCGGCAACATTTAACATGATACAACTATAAACAAGTATTTTTCAATTTAGAAAAAAAGCTTAAATGGAGGGATATAAGAGACGAGACAATAATTTAACGTAAAACACACATTACATATATTAACATATACACTAACAGATATAATGGCCAAAAGTACGCCCGGAAAGTAGCATGGATAGGGTGTATTGTAATTGCGTATTCGCTATGCCCACCCATTATATAACCCCCGATCATGAGACCTCGATAACCCTCTGGACGTGCTACCACATTCAGCTCCCAACATTACACTGACACATCAAGGAAGCTGCCACTTATGGACCGATCAAACGCCCGCAAACTGGGTTATTAGGTTACTGTTTCCACATCCGGTTGGTTATTGTCACCCTGGATGTTGCGCAATCAACAGCAAGTGGCAAAAAGGTTGTAAGTAAGGCTAATAAGCTACCGCAAGTTATAATCTTTTGGTTGTAAGATATCTCCAGGTGCCTGGACGTCAATTTGAGGCCACACGTGATATGATTACGAGACCTTGATGCTCCGATGACCTTCTGATGGCATTGTCGTTTGGCTGATGCGATTATGGGCGGTAAACGGGGGACATGAGGCGAAAATCTGGAGAACAATCAATGATGGTCCGCTCATGGATGAACCTGGACCAGCCTGGTGCAGAATTAATCCAGTGATCCACATAAATGTGTCACGGTGTCTCACTAGTACCCAACCAAAGGTGAGGCGGTAACATTATTGTGTTTTGTTCACTTTCTAGCCATTTAAAGCAGTAGACAGCTTGTGGTAGAATGAATCAGTCACTTTGGGGATTCCAAAATATGATATACATGTACTTAAGAGACGAATGGATGCACACTAATATATATATATTAGCTTGTTCTGATTGGCTGCAGCCAGTTACATAATGCACTTTAACAATGGGATTGATAAATGGCACAGCATACTGGGTTGCAGGATCTCCTTTTGTAAACGCTGAAAACGCTGCCTGGTAAGAAATGTGAATCTCCATTGCCGACAGAAAATACTCGATTCCGATAGGCTGAGAAGCACAGCGGAAAATTGATATTCTCCACTTCAAAGTTCACATCCTAAAGTGATTAATTAAATGTTAGTGGTAATTGTACGATGGTGGTGAAAGTTCAGACAATAACTCAGTGAGTGTGGAATTTGACAGAACGAATAAGCGTGAGTCATCGCCGAGTTTACTACTCCAGGGGGCTCCCAGCACGTACGCACCCACCTTTTTTTTTACCTCAAAACGTCATTCTTGTGAGGTTTTGTATCTGCCAAATGCGTGTGTACAATCTCTATGAATTCGACTGGCTGTGAAACCATTTTTCGTTAATCATGGATCTGCCAGAACTAGAACTACACCAATAAATCGCAACGGAGCACTGTTCGAGTAAGGTCTACTCAGGCAAAGGAAAGGTAAGGCCAAAGAGTGGGACGGTCAGGGATAGCTCAATGCACTATTACACTGTCAATCAATGTGTGGATGAGTCAGTTTGAATCACAGAATTAGTCTTCAAAATATATAACTCATGTCAAAGCATATACAGCAATGTCTAGTCATAGAATTTAAGACTGGCGTAAGATGCATTTTCAAAGTGCAATTTTTCACAGCCAGAGCATCAATCAAAGTACAAATGCCGCTGTAGAAAAAAATGTCATCAAAATAAAGGCTGGATTTCAGGCAAAAAGAACAGTGCAAATGTTTTAGCTAACAGTCCCTTGCGTCAGGGCTCAACATGGGCTAAAGTGCGTGTATGACCAACAGCATTTTAAAGCTAATTATTTAGCAAGATTAAACAAGTAGGTAATAAATGAAATTATGAAGAAATTATGCTGAGACACCACAAGACACGTACCACATTGTTTCTTATAGACATCATATTAAACGTGGCTAAACTCTTGTTGAAGTCCAGAAAAGAGAAATAGGGACAAGGCACTATTTTTTTTACCCCATGTCAGGTCATTTACCCAACATTGAAGGACAGTTTTGTTTCTTCACTATACAAACACATTATGATAGTCACACAAACAAGGAAATGAATAATGACATTGCTGATGAGAAAAGACAACGTTCCCTACCCGCGGGCGATCTTGTCATAATATTGGTGTACAAAAAGCAGACAACAAAAACTACGCCATGTGGTGAGTATTCCATACTCCCACGCACAGCGCTTTTTGCCTGCCACTTGTCGCCGACACAGACGTTACTGTGAATGGGAGAGCGGTTTGCACACGCTATGACGACGTCGGCATGTGACTTGCTTGTTAATAGAGGCTGATTGACGTTTGTTGTGGGAGTTACGCCATGCGTACAGAGTGCTGGTGAGTGCAGTGCAACCTCATGCCATCACTCTGATGGGTAGGACGTGTGCAAGCTATCCGGTGTTGACAGGGTAGAAGAGGATTGAACACACAAGCAATCTTGGGAAACACCTGTCAGATTATTCTACTGGCATGAAAAGGCGAAGAAATCAGACATCACAAAAAAGTTTCCATCCTCATGTGGGATTCAAACCCACGAGGTTGAGATGATAACTGACCAAGTATATACAGCCTTGGGGCAACAGACATTGGTAACATTTTACCAGGTTGTGGTGATGGTATCATTCTGGTCTCACAGCTATCTGTTATCTAAGAGGTCGTGAGGAGTTTGAGTCCTGTGAGGCAGACTTGGCGTCGGGGAATGGAAGATTAAGGTTGTAAACCTATCAGCAGTTATGTAATTACGGTCACTGTGAGGAAGCAAAGAGAGTAACTCGCTTTACTCTGCTCACAAACCGAACTAATCCAAACTTGAGGGAGATAAACATGTATACTTCTTCTTACCTCCTGTATAACATAGCAGGCACACTTACTAACAAGACGTGATCATGGGTTGTTTAAATTTGATACTCTTTGTCTGTATCCAAATTACTATGTGATTTAATCAGTCTAATTAGTATTCTGAGTAACATTTTGGTTTCTACCTGAGGCGGGTGACTTTATTTGAATATCAAGGCATGATGCGGGGAACCATATATATTTGATGAGTGTAAACTTGAATCATATATATGTACATTGTAAAATGATGTGTGTGGTTGAAGATCATAGATGTGTCAGCAGCCTGGCTGCGACGTTCTTCAGCAGTTTCCAGGTATTTGTCTCCTTAGTCAATAATTCATCTTTAAAGGGTACCAAAAAATGAGAATATATACAAGAGGGTGTATTCATTGGAAGTAATTGGAATTTTGTTTTAACATTTACAAAAGGAAATTGAATTTATAAATCTGTTGCATACAATCCAAAATTAGATTGTTCGGCTCATATAATCAGTAAGAATAGAGCTATTGTTAGATTCAAGACAAGATTATTATAAAGTTATATTAAAAACGAAAGTTTTAATGTTCTGCTAAAGGTCACGATGCTTCTTTAATACGTTTTTACTTTCATTAGCTTTAGGATGTTGATCCCAAAGGCAATGGCGTATTGGAGGCCGACGATGTACCAATGCTTTGCCTGCTTTGTGCTGAAACAACGTGTTTCTAGTGATAGGTAGGAAACAGTTTACTCTCTGCTTCCACACAGTGCCAGTGGTAGGAACGTCCTTGCTATAGAGAACTGAGGGAGAAGAATAAAATCGACCTGTTCATAGTAGTAATATTATTATAGAGGTTTTCTTAGTTGGATTGTTCTACTGCACAGTTCTAACAAATTAGAAGTGTACATTGAAGGCCTATTTCTGTCATCATTCATCTACCTCAATGTGCCTTCTCTTTCTTTTTCATTCCCAGTACACCTTTTGACCTTGACAGCTGCTGCCCCCTCACGCCGCTATTTACAACTACAGACTGCAACATTTTTCCTCACCAAAGAAAAAAAAAACAGTTTGCAACATTACTCCACCTAAGAGTGGCAAAAAACTGTGCCACTGCTGCTTTCTGTACGTGTGAGAGGCTGTGTCGGCGGCGGCGGGGAAATGAGTTTTGTGCTGATTTGCTCGTCACATACATCGTGTTAAACGGCCAATAAGCGGGTCCCGCCTCCCACACAGGTCCACAGGTGGCGAAGGCGGCGGCAGGAGGGGGTGAGGGTGTAGTTTAAACATATTAGATTTAGGAAAATTCAGTTTGAATTGGTATGGTAAAAAATGCAACATGAGAGGTAACTGTCTATTCGGCGTTGCTCAGCGTGTATACAAACGTATTGACACAAATAGCATAGGATTTTAGACAATATTGTATGTTATAAAGTTTTGTGTTTTCCTATTCCTAAGATTTACTATCTTTTCAGATGTTGTGGGATTTGGAGGCGGCAGGGACAGGGGTGCTGGTGCATGGTGACGATCAACCATGTCTAATTCTAGTCTAGCTAATCAGTCAATCCACAATTTATTGAATTTTCAGATACATTGTGAACGAGATTCCCATGGTCTGCACTGACTATGTTTGACATGTAAGTACATATGTATTTGTGAGCGATAATGCAGGCGCTGTTTACAGGTCACATAAGTTATGTAGACTCGTTCTGGATACAAGATGGCAGCCGCCGGAAATGAATCCACACTGCTTTCCACACACTTTCAGTGTGTAAATCTTTAACAAATGTTATAATTGTCAGAGTGCTACAATGCCGCCCACGACAAAACAGTGTTAATCGACAAACTAATCACTCAACCGCTTCTATTTAGATGCCACAATATAACAAAAAGTGCCTCCAATCAGTGTCACTGGCGCGCCTTACTATATACAAATCCATGGTGCATTTGGGTGCAGAATTCCAATCTCTACATCAGTGACCGTGGCTCTGTCTCCCACACACCTTCTCGCCAGCTCAGTATTCCCAAGTTATTGGCACACCGTGTGCATCCGTGATATGGGGTAGCAAATTATACATACGGATAAGTAGATTATCAGAGGGAACGATTCGTCACTTTTTGACAGTTTCAATGTCGTGGCCACTACCATGCTCCTGTACTTGTCTGTAGTGATAAAATTGTGGTCTTCTGTTGTTTATGTAGTGGTAACTGTGTTGCTTTAATGTCTTCTCCACTGCTCCGCATGATCAGACGACTACATTCACGCCAGGTCAATGACATCCTTGTCACACTATATTGCCATGTTCAACTCCCTTGGGAGCATACAGCACTAGTTACACACACATTTGTGGCACGTCGTTGTGTTTTGTTTCGTTTCTATCTGTCTGTGTATAATTCTGGACAAGCTACAGCGTTTACTGACGAAAATGCCCACGAGTCACCGATGTTCAAGCGACGCTATGATTTCTGAGCACTTTTGGTCTAGCTGTATTCTTAATCAACGATGCTTTTATATAGTGTGTGATAAACAAAGTAAATGAAGTAACAAATCACCAGAAAGTTGGGACACTAGAGACAGCTCGGCGTCTGTTTGAACCCCATTGGCCCACTTTTTCTGTCCTACTTTTGTGTTTTTACACTTTAATTTGAAGTGTCGTACACTTGACCATGCTCGCTATTTTACGATTGATATCAGTGGATTTGTTCATTTAATTTTACTACAATAAAACCTATAATCGAGACCACGTTTGTGAAGAGACCGCCTCTATAATAAGACCATACCGTCTCAAGTTTTAATTGAGAGACTACATCAAATCTCTACAAAGAGGTCATCTCTCAATTGAGGTCAGTCGAGGGCAGGTCTTTGATTGGTCCTAATGAAGAGCAAGCTCGGGCAATGTTCACGAACTTTTGGCTGTGAGCCTTACGATATTGTCCTCAAAATAAGTAGACTTTTCTACGATGAACTAGTATCCATGTAGCATGTTTTATGCATATTCATTTGTAAAACATCCTTAGCTTTAGGACAACGGCTCCATAAAATGAGTGTTGATGTGAGTTAACATTATTTCTATTTTCAACTTTTATTAAGAAATTCTCACAAGCTCAAAAACAACTTGTATTAACAGAATATCAGATCAAAATTAATGACAAAGTAAGATTAAGGGCATTTTAAAATTAGATTATTATACGTTTTTTGTTGTTGGAAACATGAGAAATTGAATGCAATAACTATTCATAACACATTGCTAATATTTCATTAAAGTTTTATTAAATCATAAAACCCAATTACTGCCTTGGTTCTTATAGTTTATAGTGAGTCACACTGATAATTCTATAAAAAACGCAATTTCAGAAGACAAACTATACACGATTTCGCTTAGTGACTTGCACAAGGACTAATAATACTGGCAACAATTGCAAAATTGATTAGAGTGCATCATGGGCCGAAACATGTAAAGCTTGACACAGGCTACACTGTACTTGACAACTTTCCCGCACTTCATGCTCGTTTTGTAATACTCATAGGCAAGCCAAGCCTCCTTCACAAAAAAACTGGACGGTTCCCGATCGCCTGAAATTTGAGGTTCTAAGCAGGGGTGGGACCACTAACTTCTCCACGTCTATAGGGCTATATCCATAAGCTGGACATTTGGAACCCATGAGGTCCCTTAACTGTGTCCCCTTACGAAACCCTGGTTCTGCTGGTGATAGCCGAGGGGGTGGGTCTTGGTCAGAAAATGGGTATGGACGTGCCTCGGGGAGGTTGAAAACGGCACCTACCAATATACCTATTTTTGAGAAAGAGGAGACCAATATGCCAATATCCGAGAAAAAGGTGACACACCAATATATCAAACTCAGATTCCAGTACATGTAGATATCAAGAATAAATATAATGAATATCATTATTTTTTTATCCTGGTAAATATACTAAAAATGTGAAAAAGACACCCTGAAATATACCAAAAATGTGAATAAAGACACCCAGAATATACCAAAAATGTGAAAAAGACACCCAGAATACACCAAAAATGTGACTAGTGTGAGACCCGACAGAGGCTATGCGATACAGCCCGTAAGTGTTGGAGAAAGAATCCTCTACGTCAACACTTACACCCACAGTATCAGTGGTTTATGGTTCGAGTCCCGGTAGATGCTATGAGACACAGCCCTATAGTGTTGAAGAAAGAAACCTGTCATGTCAGGCAGCTGTGCACTATTCTCTGAGGCAATCTCTGCTCTCTCTCTCTCTCTCTCTCTCTCTCTCTCTCTCTCTCTCTCTCTCTCTCTCTCTCTCTCTCTCTCTCTCTCTCTCTCTCTCTCTCTCTCTCTCTCTCTCTCTCTCTCTCTCTCTCTCTCTCTCTCTCTCTCTCTCTCTCTCTCTCTCTCTCTCTCTCTCTCTCTCTCTCTCTCTCTCTCTCTCTCTCTCTCTCTCTCTCTCTCTCTCTCTCTAAGCGAGTTATTTGTCTTGTTTGTTGACAGCCTCAGGCGTTGGTTTTGTTGTGCAATATGTTTTTGTCTTGTTTGTTGACAGTTTATTGGTTTAATATGTTTTTCTTCCTTGCGTTGTACCCACGTGCGTGGTGGCATTACACAACGTCCCCCAATATAAAAATACGTGTTGGCTTTTGTGATGTCTTCTGAAATGAGCATTGGGATTGTTTGTCGTATTTTTGTTGGTTTGCATATTGGGACATCTTTGGTCCACGTGAATCTATTTTATTGTTGTGCATAGGATCTGGTAACACGAGTATCTCCATAAGTATGGAATGCTGTATGCTCTAATATCAGTGACAATTTCATAAATATCAGATTGTTTTCTTTAAAACTCCATAGTAGACTATCTCAAGCTCTCGGCCACATTTTGTATAAATAAAATAAAACGCACTTCAAAGAGGAATTTACCATCGGGCTATGTGGGGTTTCACATGTAAAACACTTCTAAGTGTAAAAAAAACCCACGACAATTGCAAAATTAACTGAAGTCACAATCAATACAAAAAAGTACTGGCTTGCAACGAGTTCACAAAAAAAAAACATGAAAAGGCCAATATTTTTGTCGCTTAGTCCAGACTGATGGAACAAACTGACTTTTGGGGTGAGAAAAACTCACCACTCAAATCTCGTGGCAAACCGTGCTGTGTTCATTCAGCTTATGGTCTAGTGCAGAAATGTCATGCTTCTCTGTTCAATTCACAAGTTATTGCAAATAACAACATTGCAAATATGCACAGTGTAGAAGGAATGTCCCTATGCACCTACGATGTGGAATTTATTATAAAGTAGATTCTCACCGTAGTAGGCAGCAATGCACACTTCACAATATTCGGGATTTTTTTTTCGCCCGGGATGACTTGCTGTAGACCTACAATATTACTACAGAGGGTAGATAGAAAATACACTAGTCTCGATGTTACCAAACACCTCAACAAATAAATGTGGACACGTTTTTTCTACACTCACTATTAGCCAGGTTCTACTGCATTCCGAGTGCAAACGCGTCACGTGACGTCATCTTTCTGGTCACGTGACAAACGCCATGTTTTCTTGACCCTTGTCGCAATAACCAGAGAGTGGTAATGTAGGACGCGCGGTAATTAGCAGGGAGCACGATGACACGGGGCCTCCCATTAAGGTCACCTTAATAAAGAGACCAACTTGATAATCGGATCACTTCTGGCTGCCCAAAAACTTCATAAATACGTCACCATGCCCCTATATAAAGTAAACTGATAATAATATGTACACTTGAGTCCAGTGGTTCAAGCGGTCTTGATAGAGAGGACATACTGCAAGCTTTATATGTATTATACCCTTCCGCCCTATCCACTGACCCCCGTCGCTCTGAGAAACCCCAGGGTCACACCGATTCAATTACCTGGCATTCCTGGCGTGCGTGTGATGACGTGTTGTCAACAGCCCGTACCTCATTGCGATTTTCAAGGGCGGCGTCCATAGCCGGGGGGCAGTGAGGGCGGAGGCGGGGGGAGGTAGAGGGCGAAGGGCGGTGCCGGGGGTGGGTAAGTTGGCGTTTGACTGGGTATGAGGTTGTTGTGACCCACCACACCACTCTTGTAATACAATAAACAGTTCGCAAAATCATGCATCCTCATTGGCTTAGAGCCGATGTTATATATCTGTATGTTATATGAAAATAAGAACAAAATGGCAAAGCTCTGGGAGTACGAGAGTTCACTCACCGCACGTGTTCACTTGACTCTTTCTGACTTAGAACCACAGAGCTTCAAAAGACGCAGTGTAACACCTAATAGAGTTTGTTATTAAAACCACCAACTCCCATACCAGCGATCACAGATTTAGCAAGAATTGTGAAATTCAATGATTCCTCAGATAGGATAAGTGAAAGCTGCCTCATTTAGCTTCGTATGAAGTGAAAATTGTCCGCAGAAGTCATGTGTCATAATTGAAATGAGGTGTCCGAATGGACAGGTTCCTCTGTAGAGCTCTTATAGACATACCCGCCGATTGTCAGAGGAGCTGAGATGTTCAATTCACCATGGCCATGACTTCTGCATGGTGAGGCTCATTGTGATGTGCTAAGTTCACCTCTCCGACCTCTACTTTCAACCAAAATAGCGGCCTTTACGTGTAACCCAAACTGCCATGTTGCTCGTAGATATTCAAATGTGTGTGCCAATCATCATGTACTATATGCTACTGTAAAAGTGTTATGGTGTATGTTACATGTTACACCCAGGGCTTGTTCTAAGATTACTGGAAATCCTATGTTTTCCTTGTAATTGACCATTCTTTTCATACATGAATGTTACACGTAATGGCCCACTGTGGTGACACATTATGGCCTCGCCTTTATCACATTATCCACGTGACTGTGTATCATGGATGATACAAGTTGGTAAATGTTTTAGTTATGCTTAAAAGTCGTACGTAGATGCCGGATTTGGATGGCGATGTCGACCCTGGTGAATGCCTCGTCCTAATCCCACCAGGATGTGACTGAGACTCACAAATAGGGATCTTTCCCAGAATTGGGGCCATATATATCTGGATCTGATCCTTGTCCAATGTCACCCCAAAATGGCGCGTCCGCCCACTCTCTGGATCAATCAGTGGGATTGGTCATAAATCCGGCTATTTGCGTGGCCTGATGGTTAACGTTGCAATGGATCTGGAATCCAGAAAAAAATGTACTTTGAGTATGCGTCTCTTATAAGATCAGTGGATCATGTGTTGAATCCCTCTGCTGGCAAAAAGTGAGCTGTCATCCTTATTTGTTCTTTCTGCATTTTAATATGTTGATCTATTTTGGGCATTGGGGTCAGAATGCTCTGGTTTTGTCATTCATGTGAAGCATAGGTGATGGCAGGGCTAGGGTATGGGGATTTCTTTTTAAATTCATTTTAATTTTGTTCAATGAGACAAGGAAACAAAAATGTTCGAAAGAAATACATGTAATTAATAAAAGGTAAATTCATGGTATGAGTATAATATTTTATGTACGTAATTTTCTTCGGTTAATTAAAAGATAATATTTATCTTTGTTTTTGTGATAAATATTATATTATAATTTAAGACGATCTGTGTACATTGTACAATCATGAATGCCCAACAAACGGTCTCAAATTTATTGTACATTATATGTCCACTGCTACATGTATTATGCCGGTTGCATTATAGATCAAAATGAGCATGCAGGTTGCATTGTGTATATTTGCATAAATCTTGAGGTGTAGTGTTTTCATGTTCACACATTTGTATGCCTAAAAGCATTTTTTTTTCACTAAGCTATCACGAGTTTGAAAATACTCAGATTTCAGCCAAATATGTAACCTGTCAGGTCATTGGTAAAAAGGTACCTAACGTCTATCGATGGTGTGTATAAAACGGACGTTTGATGCCCAAGGCTGTTAGCGAAGCGTGACCACTGGTAGAGTGCACATCGGTAAGACCATGACACAGACTAACCACCTGTATAAACATGCACGTGACACTGTGGCAATTCGCCTGTCGGAAATCAGAACTACCAAAAATCAAGGATCATCTCAGTATTTTATTTAATTATAGCTTAGCCACTATACACCAATTACTAAGTATTATAAATTAACCCTAATCAGTACATTAGGGGTCCGTTTGGACCCCAGGGGTACACTTTTTGTGATATATCTTTATCTGCTTGGTATTTCTTCTTTTCCTGTTAAGTAGTTGTCACCCTATATCTAGTCTCTATCAGTACCGAAGATTATTTGATTTATTTAAATATTAGGACGTACATAAAAAATATTTGCTTGGGGTCCGCAGGCACCCCACACCCGTTGAGAACAGAAAATGCAGGGTACACTGGATTTTTTTTATTGAAGGCCTTTAATGAAGTTGTCAGCTCATATCTTCCCATTACCGAGAATGAAAATCATTGTCTTTGGTTTTACATAAGGACTAATACAAAAGCAATTTTATTGGGGTCCGCATGGACCCCAGACACAGAGTCGTTCGATGATTTGACCTGTTAACATATATGTATATAATAAAAACATAACTCTTTATTTGTTATTTTTATATGACACAGTCACAATTAACAAATTAACATATGAATGTATTTGTATCAAAGAAAGATCATGAATTGAAAAGAAAATCACATCAAATGATTGGGGTCCACATGGACCCCTATTGTACTGATTGAGGTGTTTTGGTTAATGTACTGATGATGGTTAAAGCTTTTCAGATCTATAGCGACCTAATCATAATATTGTATATTACATATACATGTTTTACGTATGACAAGGCATGGCGATTCACAAATGCGTTATGACAATTTATTTTTAATTTCAACTAATGTTTTATTCCATTATCAAAATGTTCACCTGCCTAACAACACCAACAATAAAGAAGTTATTTTCATAGCAGACAATTATCCTCCAAACATAGATTTTTGTTGACTGTGACATGTACCATTGTGGAAAATGTATTTACAAATAAAGTGTTGCAGTTACAAAATCAAATTTTGACTGAATGCATTGTGTTCAGCTTGTAATATTATTTCATATTCACATGTGTTCAACACTTGCATCTGATGCATAAAAGGGTTTCAAACCATGAAAAGTACCTACAACACCCTCATCAATATTCCATTTTACTTAGCAACTGGAATGCAATTTGGTAAGTGTGAATAGAAACGAAATACACGTGTTTAACTGCTTTTATTCCCTATAATAATCAATTACACTACAATAAATTTCCCTCATCCGTCTTCAAATTTTCCTAAGTGCATATGTATACATAAAACAAGATCTCTTGAAAGTCTCAATCTATAAACTTGGAAGAAACACAGGTCACCCGACGTGTGAATTGTTTAAAATGGATGAAGACAACACACTTCAATCTGATGGTATTGGAATGGATTGTGAACTATCGAGAGCAGAAACCATGACAACAGCCAGTGAAGTCCGGACTAGGGCTGCTGATTCCATTGGACCCAACAGTGATTATGATGGAGATTTTCACCCAGAGTATATTTGCAATGAGATTGAGATTGGGAATGATGCTGACTACCTAAAAGGTGACAGAAAAGTTGACAATGATGACCAACCTAAAGCTGACGGTGACCAATATAATCTGGGAGATGATAGTAGCACAAGTGGAAGAGTAATTGATGCAATGCGGGTTGTTGCTGGAAAGGATGACGAGGGAAACAGTAGTGGCAGTGATGTGGACAGTGTTGATAGTGAATACTACGTACACTACTATGATTATATACGAACACGGACGAGCATCACCTATGACTACCCAAGCCTGAGGAGAGACATCGATAAGAACTACAAATATCTAATGAAGGAACTGGCGACAGAGTCACTTGAGATTCGCCATGGATGTGAGCGGGTAGAAGAAATAGTGCTGGACTCTCAGATAATGGCCATCAATATCCAGAGGACTTTTTATTTCATGTGGCCACTTGCTCAGGGTGTGAACACTAAAGTACAGCTAAATGAAGCCATGGATAAATATATATCCCATATAAAAGCCCACATTAATGAGCCGTTAATAGGAAGACCAAACATAATCATCAAAGATCCGCTGCCTGTAAATCACTTTTTCACTCATTATGCATCATCAAAATCTGATATGCTATCAGATACTAAGGCTAATAATGATGTTGATGCATCGGAGGATAATGAAAACCAGAAAACAGGAGAAAATAAGAAAAAGCTAGATGCGAATGTCCCACTGATTGTGGCAATTGTGCAGAAAAAGTGGTACATCGTTAAAACCTTGCTAGACCTCGGAGCAGACATCGCGTGTAAAAGCAGCTCCGGAAGAACAGCTTTCCATGAAGCCATACGCCATAACTGGGTACCCTCCGATATAGCCGAACGCTTGATCACTGATGACAACAAAGACTTGCAAGATCAAGATGGTAGGACAGCTCTTCACAATCTCATTAATATTATGTTCGATGCGTCAGTCCGTAATGACCCCAGCCTTAATCATGGTGACCAATACTGGAAACCTAGATTTGATATTGTCAGAGCGTTGTGTGAGAGAGGAGCAGATGTAAATATATGTGATGCGTTTGGTCTTCTACCTCTACACATGGCTTTATATTGTGACTTTTGCAATATTGATCTAGAAACGTTGAAACTGCTGGTAACAGAAGTCAATGTGAACATGGTTGATCATTTCCGATTCATGCCTCTTCACTTAGCACTACGTAACAGATGGTGGGAAATTGCAGCCATTTTCATTGAGAAAGGTGCCAATGTAGAGATCTATCCGTCACCACTTCATTTGGCCCTGCAGTTTGCAGAGGATGATGTTCCTTTCAAACTTCTAAAACAACTAGCGAACTGCGTTACATATGGTTCAGTACACGGAGACCCTATATGTATAGCAATGCGGAAAAGACACTATTCAACTATTCGGGCACTGATGACTCTAGGGGCTGATAAAGATAAGCCGCTTTATTTTTCTTCATCCCAATCTTTTCCATCAGCATTACATGCATATATGTATTTTGGGAATAAGAATTCCCCTTCAGATATAGTTCTAATGTTGGCTTCAAAATGTAATATCAATGAAAGAATAACTGAATTTGATAGCGATGCTGAAGGAATGTATGAAACTCCGCTTCTTTTAGCACTGTGGAATGACCGTACGAAAACTATGTACCACTGTGTGCCGGAGCTTATCAAAGCTGGAGCCGACATAAACATGAGAACGAAGGACGCTACACCGCTTCTCAAAGCCCTCGCCTTTGATGACCCAAGTGAACCACCCCTGGACATCTGCAAGCTGTTGGTGTCCGCAGAAATTGTCAACGTGTCCATTAACAACCAAACGGCGTTCAGACGTGCCTTTGAAACCGGCAGATGGGAGCTGATCCGAGTGCTGCTTGAGTACGGGGCTGACGGTCCTGATGTGCGTGGTGTGGTGGCTGCTGCCAGGACAGTCAGCCACGATCCTCACGAGGGCGGCCGCTTTGATGAAAAGACAAGCTCTCTACTTGACATCGCAGTTGACATCATACGCGACTTTCTTCCAGGGTTCTCGGATGATGATTTTAACGTATTGTCCGACGAGGTTGAAAATATAACACAGGAGGATGTAGAATATGTGAGGAGAGACCATTTATATTGCGATGTTGCGAGCTTCAAGCAGTCTACGCCTAAGGACAGAGAAGATCTCATGAACTTGATATTATCTGGTTATGAAGATGGCGAGAGGCTGTAGGAAACTATGAACTATCATTGTAATCTTTTATTTCATTTCATATATGTTGAATTGACACATGAAATGGACAAAATATTATATACTGCTAGAAAAATGTTAAATATCTTTGTAACTTTATCTTTCATTTCCATATATTTCGGTTGTCAGTAAGGCATGTGCAAATGAGAAAGAAAAAATGCTATAATATGTATTTTGAAAAGATGAAGTTTTTAATCTGTAATTTAATGAATCGTATAATCTTGAATGTGTGTATACTTTTCAGTGAAATTGTGTAGGGTCTGGATCCAGTATTTTTCTGCTAAATGTATACAACCTCAGTTGTTTAAACCTATTTTACCATAGCGTAATTTATCAACGCATAAAGCATATATATGTACATGTACGTGCAGAGCTTTGGCTCCTTATGAAGTTTTCATTGGCTATAGGCAGATCCAGGTCTTTGGAAAAGGGGGAGGGGGCGCACGTAAGGAAAAGAGGGGGGTGGCGCACCTACGGGATTTCATGAAAAACCCTACGAAAATAAAGTATTATGGTGGGAAGGGGGGGCGCCCCCCTGCACCCCCTGGATCTGCCTGTGAAATTGGTTTGCCTATTCGCCACGGGACATGGGTGTGAATTCCTAGGTAGAGACTGATGATGATTTTGAGAGTGTTTGAAGGCTCTATGGGTATGCTTAACAATGGCTACAAGGTAAGTTTAAGGTAATCCTATGCTAAGACCCGCTGCACTCCCAGTGCTGATTTGACATTCTGACTCGGCTGGTTCAGTAAAGAGCCCAAGATGCCTAATAGCAGGATTGCGGCCACCAATCAAAATTGTTGATTGAGGATAACGAGTATGACAGTATGGTTATAGACTTTTTGTCTCTACAATAAATCAAGTAACAAGAGTAACAATTAACATCATACATGTCCATATTCATTATAAAGGGTTAATCTTGATCGGAAATAATGAATGTATTAATAATCACGGTAAACTATCTGAAAAATCTTAATGAGGTGTACCTTAAACAAGAGCATTAGGAACAGCTTAACACTTGAGAAAGGGAAATGACCACTGCTATAGAGTATAATTTCCTTGTGAATGAGAGTAAAAAAATAGAACCGTATTTTCTGCATTTTAATGACAGCCAGTTTGTGAACTGCATATACACACGGAAATAACCTCAGGATTTCACTTGTTTCATACGCGCGATCGAATGGGCATGTCAACGGGCATGTCAGAAACCCTACGAAAACTGCGCCTCCCACCCTCCCCTCCCCTTGGATCTGCCTATGGGGAGGCGCGTACACAATGCAGAACCCAAATTGCGTATTTGCACAA